>JAPEVW010000052.1:185000-202500 GCA_027921565.1 Artemia sinica | reverse complement strand
CAATTCATATTTTATTTCAGTAAATTCATTTGAATTTTTATCACTTTTTCACTGAAAATGTTTGACACTAAGAGCACAAAATCCTATTCTATGGCCAAAAAAATGTATTCTTTTTCTTGTTAATTCTTATATAGCAATTCTTTAAAAAAATTCTTTTTAATGTTGTCACTTTTATAACTTAAGAAATCAAAAATTAATGAAGATTTTAAGGAGTAAATATTAGCATATGTATATTAAACTGACAATGCAGATTTTTTTCAGTAAATTCGATTGAATTTTTTCAGTAAAGAGCAAATTATATTCTGGCTTTTAGAAAGCACAGTGTTTTAGAACCCTATTCAGATTAAGCCTTGGTTTTATCATGTGTTGGTTAAGCCTGGGCATGAATTAAAAAAAAAATAATTCTAAGTTAAATTTAAAAAAAGTATTTTCAACTATGACTAGGGGAGGGGATAATTTTCCTCAGGGAGTATACTTAATGGTGTTTGAGAATTTTCTAAGAGAAAACACCTAAACCTATAGATAATAGCCTAAGCAATTAAAGTAGTTCTTAAGGATAGATTGTCTTTGGACTCATCAAATTATTATTGTCTATGCTATTAAAGACGAAAAACGCGCCCAATCTAATGAACGAGCTTTGCTTATTTTTTGCACCGTAGTAATTTAGACGAAAATGCAGCATTTCCCTTGAACATTTTAATGAAAATTCTGTGAATGTGGAATAAAAACACAATTGAAAAATAAAAATAAAAAAAAATAACTACTGTTTTTGACACATTTTCTTGACTAATTATAAATACATACATATGTGGGCGTCTAGTAATAATTTAAGCTCAAAAGATGACTAACTTACAATAATAATTTTTCTCATGTTAAAAATTACCTTATTAGCAGTCATGTTAAAATTACTGGGAATTACGAAGTTGAATTGGAGCTCTCAAGCAGGGATGTAGCTACAACACTTTGTTGGGAGGGGGCCAGATGGATCTCCATCCCACAGTAGTGGATCCAGGGGGGCGAGGGGGGCGTGTGCCCCTTGGCGTAGTCTAAAGTAGTTTTATTTACTCCATTAACCCAAGTTTGCGGTAATTTAACTATTTTTAACGCAAGTTTATCGGATCAATCTATTTTGCACCCCTCCCCCTAAATTGTTTTATAAAATCAACCTATTTCGTGCCCCCTCCTAAAAAAATCCTGGATCCACCCCTGTCATCCGAAAAGTCAAGAGCATGGGCTATAGAATCATTTTTTCTCCAAATAATTGCCCGCCTGAAACAACACCACTGCTTTCAAGGTTATTTTTAGAAATATAATTAATTATGAACAAATTTTTTTCGGTCATAGAATAGGATTTTTAGCTCTTAGTGTCAAACGTTTTCAGTAAAGAGCTGAAAAAAAAATTCTAATGAATTTACTGAAAAAAAATCTGCATTGTCAGTTTAATGTACATATGCTGATATCTATTTCATAAAATCTTAATTAATTTTTGATTTCTTAAGGTTATAAAAGTGAAAACATTAAAAAAAATGAATAAATTACAAAATTATATTCTAGCTTTTAGAAAGCATAGGGTTTAGAACCCTACTCAGATTAATTTCTGCTCGTTTTGAGTTTGACAGAATTTAATTTCTGTTTGCTTTGGGTTTCATTTTTTTATTGATACTGATTTGTGGTAGTTGCATGCTTGGTAGATTATTTGATTCTATTTTGTTCTTTAGACTGACCATACACATTTTTTTCACTAAATTCATTTGATTTTTTTTCAGTAAAATACAAATTATATTCTAGCTTTTAGAACGCATGGGGTTTAGAACTTCACTCATATTAATTTCTGCTTGTTTTCAGTTTGACTTATTTTAATTTCTGTTTGTTTCGGGTTGTATTTATTTATTGATACTGAATTGTGGTAGTTGTATGCTTGGTACATAATTTGATTCTATTTTTGTTCATTTTTGGTTTAATGGAGTTCTTTACTTTTTATGAAAAACTTATTTTGTGGAAAAAGTTTTTTTTAATTAATTTCTGTTCGTTTTATATTGACATAGTCTTTTTCAGGGAGAAAGACAAAGCCTCTTCTAAACTTAAACAACCATCCTTTCCATAAAAACCTCAAATACCCCCTGGGTAACTTACAATCCTTGCCCCTTATCTGTGGGGTTTGTTTCAACTCCAAAAGCCAGTTTATATCATATTTAGACTACTTTGAATAGAATGGCTGTCTCAAAATTTCTATTAGATGCATTTTATATCGATATGACGTCATTTATTCCTTAAAACCCTAACTAATTTTCGATTTCTTAAAGTTATAAAGGTGAAAACATTTAAAAGAATTTTTATCAATAAAGTGATAGTTACATTCTGGCTTTTAGAAAGCATAGGGTTTAGCATTAAACCCTGTTTGCATTCTGTTTTGTGTTAACTTTCCGTCAAAGACTCGAAAGCCATTCTAATCCTTTCATCCTAGGGCATGCTGATAATTGATATCTAATATGAGCTGATATCTAAATAAGCCATGAATTTTTAATTAGTAAAACAAAAGTAAGTTTTAAAATCATAATTAACATATTTATTTCTGAATTTTTCTAGTATGCCATATCTAATATCATGTTTATCTAGTTTCTGTTCGTTTTTTATTCATTCCGGTAAAAAATAAAAATAAATTAAATGAAATAAATTGAAAATTAAAGTACATTAATCAAAATCGATATTGACCTAGAATTTTAAATTAGTTCCTTGATCCGAGTTTTTATTCCAACAACAAAACGATCAGAAAAATGTTTGGAAGACAATTCTTTCACAACTAATGAAAAATTCATTTTATTCTGTTATAAGACTTGAATTATTGATCTATAACGAAGTTTCTCCAGTCAACTTTTAGTTCACAGAATGCTAACATATATTGATAGGCCAAAATGTCATACTCAAATGAAAGTATATCTCTGTTTACTAGTTATTACGATGCAGATATGAAATTACTGATGAATATTGTCACGCTTCTCTCTAATTTTCAGCTAAATAACACAGGGGTTGATCCAGAACTTTTTTAGGGGGGGGGGGAGTGTGCATAATATGTTGATGCGATAGAAAAAATTTTATGGGGGCGTAAAATAGGTTGATCTGCTAAACTTGGGTTAGGAGCAAGTTTAATTAACGCAAACTTGAGTTAATTAAGTAAATTACACTACTTTAGACTACACTAGGGGGCGCACGCCCCCTTGCCCTCCCCCTGGATCCGCCGCTGAAATAGCTTTTCTCCAGACTATTACTTACTTAACTCCCATCCGGCCGGTTGGCCGATTTGAGGGTTCTCCTCTAATGGTATCATTTCAACATTTTCGGGATGGCTGCCTGTTGGTTGCAGTCCCTGTTGCTCATTGGCTGTGTGGGTCCCAGAGGGCTTGATCGGCAGTGATTTGCTAAAAGTAGCAGAGAATGTCTACCTAACCTCAAAAATGTATTGAAAATTCTTATGACCCTTTTTCCGTAATTAATTAAAAAAACTTTTCCCACAAAATAAGTTTTTCAAAGAAAAGTAAAGAACTCCCTTAAACAAAAAATGAGAAAAAATAAAATTAAATAATCTACCAAGCTCGAAACTACCACAAATCAGCATCGATAAATAAATGAAACCCAAAACGAACAGAAATTAAAATAAATAGCCGAGTCAAACTCAAAACGAGTAGAAATTAACATAAGTTGGGCACAACACACCTATGCCTTCCCAAGGCCAGAACAAAATTTGCACTTTACAGAAAAAATAAAAATGAATGTGCATTTTCAGTTTAATATACATATACTGATAGTTAGCAATCAAAATGTTAAAATTGTTTGATTTATTAAAGTTATAAAAGTAAAAACATTTATATTTTTTTCAGTAAAGTGCAGATTTTCTTTTGGCCTTGGGAAGGTATAGGGGTTTCGCACCCAACTTGTGTTAATTTCTGCTCGTTTTCAGCTTGACTCGGTTATTTATTTTAATTTCTGTTCGTTTTAGGTTACATTTATTTATCGATGCTGATTTGTGGTAGTTTCGAGCTTGGTAGATTATTTGATTTTATTTTTGCTCATTTTTGTTTAATGGAGTTCTTTACTTTTCTTTGAAAGACTTATTTTGTGGAAAAAGTTTTTTTAATTAATTTCTGTTCGTTTTATATTGACAAAGTCTTTTCAGGGAAAAAGAAAATAACACTTTAAATCTTTTCGTTTTTTAAGTCTTTATAGTTCGGCCTACTGTTTGTATACTGGAGAAAAATTTTCAGCAATTTTTAACAACATACACCATTTTAAAAATCTGGACACAAATAGTACTGTTGAACTTAGTTTGATACCTCCTCTACTTGACCTGAAATTGAAAGCTTGATACCATTCGCAAAAAAATCTGTTTACTTTCTTTGATAGCTTTGATACACTTACACTATTTTGATTTGGTTAAATTTTAAGAGCAGAAGTAGCCTTGAAAGTTTGAACATAATACCCTCAGTCGTTTTTGGGATACTACTGAGATGCCTTATTGGGAATTAGCATTATCACAGTGCATTTTGATTTATTCTTGAGGCAACATTTGGTTTTTACACATAATGGACAAATGGAAGGGTGGGTGTGGAAGGGGGATTAGTTACCCTCCAATCACTTTCGACTATTAAAAAGGACATAAGCCCTTTCTATTTTCAATCGAATGAGCCCTTTTCGAAGTTCCCACGACAACTCCTTCGATACGAAGAGCCCTGGTCTAAACAACAACAACAACAAAAATATTACTAATCACTTTCGACTGTTAAAAAGGGCACTAGCCCTTTGGATTTCAAATCGAATGAGCCCTTTTATGAAGTTTCTACGACAATGTCTTCTATAATAATCATATATGCCCCCAGGGCATAACTTAAAACCCTTGCCCTAAGGGCTCTGGTGGAGTATCCTCATCAAAAACATATTTTCTATCTGAAAATCAACTACGCTGAACAAAATAGCTATCTCAAAATTTTTATTGGATGTGCTTGGGAGAATGATGGGCGTGGGGAGTTGCCCTCCAATCACTTTCGACTATTAAAAGGGCACTAGCCCTTTAAATTTCCAATCGAATGAGCTTTTTTTGAAGTTTCTACGACAAAGCCTCCTATGAAAATCTTATATGCCCCCAGGGCATAACTTAAAACCCTTGCCCCGAGGATTGTGGGGGAGTGTCCTCCTCAAAAAGATACTTTCTATCTGGAAATCATTTACGCTGAACAAAATGGCTATCTCAAAATTTTGATTCGATGTATTTGGGGGAATGATGGGCGTGGGGGGGGGGTAGTTACCCTCCAATCACTGTCGACTATTAAAAGGGGCACTAGCTACTCCAATTTGCAATCGAATGAGCCCTTTTCGAACTTTCTACGACAACTCCTTCGATACGAAGTGCCCGGGTATGGACAAAAAAAAAAAAACAACACATTGTACCCACATCGTTCTTTACTTAGGCAGTGCTAGCACGCTGCCTATTATTGTAGTTAAAGAATTTCTTAGAAATATTAATTTGAATAAATATTAGCAGTATTTTTGAAGCAGCATTGTAGTTAGAGGAATTCTTAAAAATATGAATTTCTATAAATATTAATCCAATTAGCAGTATGAGTTGCAAGCCGAAACAATGAAAAAACTATTTGGTTTGAAATAAAAAGCTTAAATTTCATTAAAAAAAAAAAATTATTATTACAGCATTACGCAATTTGCGAAGGATTCGTGTAATCATTTATTTTCTTGAATCATGGGCAGCACAATGGCGCTGGTAAGTAAAGACTTGAAAAAAGCAACGTTTTTAAAGCATTAAAGTAACAGACAAGAGTATCAAATAAAATAGATATAATCATTAATCATAATCAGAGCGTCCGTTAGATATAGTTAATACACTAATGCAACTTTTGTCCAAAATCATATATGCTGTAACGTTTAAATTTATTTTAGAAATAGAATTGTAACTTCATTTTTTTTCATTGTACTGTGCATAAATTACTAACTGAAACAGCCTAGTAATACATCAACTGAAAAGACATAAATTTAAACTTTATTTCAGAATTACCATGAAGAGCTCGACGAATCAATTGTTCAGCAATTATTAAAAGACCCTTGGCCAGAAGAAAATGTGCCAAAAACGGTATTAACTTTTTTTTTCATTTTAATTTGCAATTATGATTTTATTCCGCATGCACAGAATTCTCTGAATTTTTATTCAAAATTTTCAAGAGAAATGCTACATTTTCGTCTATGTTACTAAAGTGCTAAAAATAAGCAAAGTTAGTTCATTAGATTTGGCGCGTTTTTCGTCTAAAGGCTAAGATAAACCTTATGCTGGAAACATTCACCTGAAATAGTATTTTTTTTTTTTTTTTTTTTTTTTTTTTTTTTTTTTTTTTTTTTGCTGAAGTTGATTTATATCAACAAAATTGTATTATTAAAATAAGTAAGCTAAGAAAGAAATAAAAAATCAAGTCATGCAAACTGAAAGTAAGTTATTCGCTAAGCAATAACTCTATATAAGAAAAGTAGGACACTAAGAACTCAAAATCTTATTATTTGACCAAAAAATTATGTATTCATAATTAATTCTATTTCTAAAAGTAACCTTGACGTTGTCTCAGGTGGGCAATGATTTGGAGAAAAAAAATTATTATATAGACCATGCCCTTGACTTTCCGGATGGAGATCCCTCTTGCCCCCCCCCCCCCCCCCCGACGCCAATAAAATGTTGGAACAACAACCGTGCTTGTGAGCTCCGATTCAACTTTGTAATTCGCAGTAGTTTTAAACATGGCTCCTAATAATGTTATTTTTAACATGAGAAGAACTTATTATTGTAAGTTAGTTATCTTTCGAGCTTAAATTATTATTACACGCCCAACAATTTATGTATTCATAATCTGTCATGAAAATATGTCAAAAACAGTATTTTTTTTCTCTCTTTCATTTAATTTTTCAGTTGTGTTTTTATTTCGCATGCACAGAATTTTCAATCAAAATTTTCAAGGGAAATCATTTCTATTTTAGGAGATAACTGAAGACATGAGAAAATTGCTGAAGGAAAAAAAAGAGCGCGCCATGCAACTGCTAGAAAAAAGAATGGAAAATTCAAATAAACCTATACCTAAGGAGTCCATAAAAGAGCCTATTGGAGGAGCCATAGACCTGAGTAAACTGGGTCAGCATTCCCCGTTACCAGAAAGGACAAGGAAAGTTGCAACAAAGCGGAATAGTTCTTTCTTTTAAATTAATTAAAAAAAAACTTTCCGAAAAATAGGTTTTTCAAAGAAAAGTAAAGGCCATTTTAAACTTAACCAAAGGAGATACAAATACCTGTTAAAATTCAAACTCAAAACGACCAGAAATTACTATTAAAGAATAAATGAAACCCAAAACAAACAGAAATTAAATAAACAATCATAGCAAAAAACATACAACAAGTAATAATATAAATGAATAAATAGATCTTAAAGCGAGTAATGCTTAGATTGAATATGAAAATCTAGCTTAAAACGAAAACAAATATTTTGCTATTAAAGTATAAATGAAACTTAAAATGAACAGAAATTAAATGAACAATCAATGCGAACAAAACATACAATATATATTAATGTAAATGAATAAATAAATCTTAAAACGAGTGAAACTTAAATTGAATATGCAAATTAAGTTTGAATCGAATAAAAATAACCACAAACAAGAGTTTGGGTATCGTCTCACTGCAGAAGCCTAAAACCTACTGCGTCATTGGCGCTTTACTGAAAACAATTCTTTGAAATAATTTCACTTTTGTAACTTTAAGAAATCAAAAATTAGTTAAGATTTTAGGGAATAAATATCAACATATGTATATTAAATTGGCAATGCACATTTTTTTTCAGTAAACTCATTTGAATTTTTTTTCAGTAAAGTACAAATTATATTCTGGCTTTTAGAAAGCATAGGGGTTTTGAACCCTACTCACATTAATTTATGCTCGTTTTGAGTTTGACTCTAATATTTATTTTAATTTTTGTTCGTTTTGGGTTTCATTTATTTATTGATACTGATTTGGGGTAGTTGTATGCTTGGTAGATTATATGATAGTCCGGACGCCAGGTGTTGAAAATGTGAACCATACCACGACGGAATGGGGCTGCTACGAGAATTAGCCTACCCTCCACCCCCTAAATTGACCATGCGGATTCAAAAATACCAATGGCACTTGCTTGCGAGTGGTGGAACACTCCGAAACTTGACATTTTATTATATTTTGGTGTTTCATGCAAGAAAATACATGTTCCACAAAGTTTGAGGTGCAGTTTTCCGCTCAAATAGAAATGCCTAGAAGCCATAGAATGTTTTCATAACAAACTAACACGATTAGTTAAAAAAAATGGCACAGTTAAAAAAAAATGGCAAAACTTTATGAGTCTTGAACAGTCTTGGAAAGTATAAGCAAAATCAAATTGAATATTAGATATATAATGATATTAATTGTTGAAAGATCAATCAGTTCAAGTTTTTTTTCACTGTAATTTTTATTTTCATTTTCAATGCTGTAAGAACTGGAAAATAATAAATTTGTAATATACGAGTAATTCGTTTTCAGTGAAGCACCAATGACGCAGAAGGCTTTAGGTTTTTACAGTTAAAGAAGGGGGCAGTATCCAAATTTAGCTTTTAGTGAAACTATATTTGTCTTGACCAATCTTGAAAAGAACTAATAAATTAAACTGAATATTTGATGCATAATGATATTAATTGCTAAAAGCTCATCAGTTCAAAATTTTACTGTAATTTTAATATTTATTTTCAATATTAAGTACACAAAGAAAACATTTGTAATATAATTCGTTTTCAGTAAAGCGCCAATGACGCAGTAGGTTTTAGGCTTCTGCAGTGAGACGATACCCAAACTCTTGTTTGTAGTTATTTTTATTCGATTCAAACTTGATTTGCATATTCAATTTAAGTTTCACTCGTTTTAAGATTTATTTATTCATTTACATTAATATATACTGTATGTTTTGTTCGCATTGATTGTTTATTTAATTTCTGTTCGTTTTAAGTTTCATTTATACTTTAATAGCAAAATATTTGTTTTCGTTTTAAGCTAGATTTTCATATTCAATCTAAGCATTACTCGCTTTAAGATCTATTTATTCATTTATATTATTACTTGTTGTATGTTTTTTGCTATGATTGTTTATTGAATTTCTGTTTGTTTTGGGTTTCATTTGTTCTTTAATAGTAATTTCTGGTCGTTTTGAGTTTGAATTTTAACAGGTATTTGTATCTCCTGAGGTTAAGTTTAAAATGGCCTTTACTTTTCTTTGAAAAATCTTATTTTTCGGAAAGTTTTTTTTAATTAATTTTTGTTCGTTTTTGATTGCAAAAAGTTTCAAGTTTTTTTTTGGCATGGGGGGGGGGGTTGCTTACTGTCCGATTATTCTTGACTTTAAAAACGGATCTAGAACTTCCAATTTAAATCGAATGAGAGTTTTATCAAAGTCTATACGATTACCTCTTTGATAAAAACCTTATATATGAACAATAGACAGCTTGCATAACTTGTGGACAGCGATTGACAACAATGAATGTATTGAAAAAATAGCTCCAATAAGGGCGTTTGGACCATTTCACTTGCTGACACAAAGGGATCATGGCTGTTTGGAATTGACCTTAATAGGAATTAGTCTGCCAAATCAATTTTGCATCTATCACAGAGTATGTATTTTAACCTTATAATTGGATAATTATAATAGATTTCCTATGTGTTATTCCCATACAAAACTCCTTCCCATAAGTTATAACCCCCCTTAATAAGTTATGCCCCAGTGCATAATTACAACGCCTACCCCTGGACCCTGGTGGGCTGTGTCGACACCGGAGTTTTTGTTATCAGAACTTTGAACTATTTTAACAAAATGTCCATCTCAAAATTTTTATATGATGCATTGAGGGCGTGTATGAGGAAGAGGGACTAGATGCCCTTCAATCTCATTTGACTCTTAAAAAGTGAACAAGAACTTTCAATTTCCAATCAAACGAGCCCTCTCTAAAGTTTATACGAGCATCCTTCCATAAGAAATAATATGAAGGATTCGGAGAATCCTTAAATTACAACCCTTGACCTGAGGGCTTTGGTGGAGTTGTAATCCTCAAAGACCTAATTTCCAGAACTTAAAACTACGTTTAATAAAATGGTTGTCTTAAAATTTTGATTGGATGTGATTGGGGAAAAGGTGGGCTTGAGAGGGGGGTTAGTTGCCCTCAAATCGCTTTCGACTATTAAAAAGGGCACTAGCCCTCGGAATTTCCAATCGAATGAGCCTTTTTTGAAGTTTCTACAACACCTTCTATAAAAACCTTATATGCCCCCAGGGCATAACTTAAAACTCTTGCCGAGGGTTGTGGGGGAGTGTCTTCCTCAAAAACAGATTTTCTATGTGGAAATCAGCTACACTGAACAAAATGGCTATCTCAAAAGTTTGATTGGATGTGTTTGGGGAAATGATGGTCGTAGGGGGGGGGGCTAGTTGCCCTCCAATCACTTTTGACTATTAAAAAGGGCACTATCCCTTTGAATTTCCAATCGAATGAACCTTTTTGAAGGTTCTAAGACAACGCCTTCAATAAAAACCTTATATGCCTCAGGGCATATCTTAAAACCCTTGCCCTGAAGGTTCTGGGGGAGTCTCCTCCTCAAAAACATATTTTCTATCTGGAAATCAACTACACTGAACAAAATGGCTATCTCAAAATTTTGATTGGATGTGTTTGGGGAAATGATGAGCATAGGGGGAGGGGGCTAGCTGCCCTCCAATCACTTTCGACGATTGAAAATGGCACTAGCCCTTTAATTTCCAATCGAATGAGCCTGTTTTGAAGTTTCTACGACAACGCCTTTTATAAAAACCCTAAATGCCCCCAGGGCATAACTTAAAACCTTTGCCCTGAGGGTTGTGGGGGAGTGTCCTCCTCAAAAATATATTTTCAATCTGGAAATCAACTACGCTGAACAGAAATGGCTATCTCAAAATTTTGATTGGATGTGTTTAGGGGAATGATGGGCGTAGGGAGGGGGGGGGGCTAGTTGCCCTCCAATCACTTTTGACTATTAAAAAGGGCACTATCCCTTTGAATTTCCAATCGAATGAACCTTATTTGAAGTTTCTACGACAACGCCTTCTATAAAACCTTATATGCACCAGGGCATATCTTAAAACCCTTGCCCTGAAGGTTCTGGGGGAGTGTCCTCCTCAAAAACATAATTTCTATCTGGAAATCAACTACACTGAACAAAATGGCTATCTCAGAGTTTTGATTGGATGTGTTTGGGGAAATGATGGGCGTGGGGGGGGGGCTAGTTGCACTCCAATCACTTTCGACTATTAAAAAGGGCACTAGCCCTTTAATTTCCAATCGAATGAGCCTGTTTTGAAGTTTCTACGACAACGCCTTCTATAAAAACCTTATATGCCCCAGGGCATAACTTAAAACCCTTGCCCTGAGGGTTGTGGAGGAGTGTCCTCCTCAAAAATATATTTTCTATCTGGAAATCAACTACGCTGAACAAAATGGCTATCTGAAAATTTTGATTGGATGTGTTTGGGGAAATGATGGGCGTGGGGGGAGGGGGGCTAGTTAAACTCCAATCACTTTCGACTATTAAAAAGGGCACTAGCCCTCTAATTTCCAGTCGAATGAGCATGTTTTGAAGTTTCTACGACAACGCCTTCTATAAAAACCTTATATGTCCCCAGGGCATAACTTAAAACCCTTGCCCTGAGGGTTGTGGGGGAGTATCCTCCTCAAAAATATATTTTCTATCTGAGAATCAACTACGCTGAACAAAATGGCTATCTCAAAATTTTGATTGGATGCGTTTGGGGGAATGATGGGCGTGGGGGGGGCTAGTTGCCCTCCAATCATTTTGAACTATTAAAAAGGGCAATAGCCCTTTAATTTCCAATCGAATGAGCCTGTTTTGAAGTTTCTACGACAACGCCTTATATAAAAACCTTATATGCCCCCAGGGCATAACTTAAAACCCTTGCCCTGAGGGTTGTGGGGGAGTGTCCACCTCAAAAATATATTTTCTATCTGGAAATCAACTACGCTGAACAAAATGGCTATCTGAAAATTTTGATTGGATGTGTTTGGGGAAATGATGGGCGTGGGGGGAGGGGGGCTAGTTACACTCCAATCACTTTCGACTATTAAAAAGGGCACTAGCTCTTCAATTTTCAATTGAATGAGCCTGTTTTGAAGTTTCTACCACAACGCCTTCTATAAAATCCTTATATGCCCCCAGGGCATAACTTAAAACCCTTGCCCTGAGGGTTGTGGGGGATATCCTCCTCAAAAATATATTTTCTATCTGGAAATCAACTACGCTGAACAAAATGGCTATCTCAAAATTTTGATTGGATGTGTTTGGGGAAATAACGGATGTGGGGGGGGGGGAGGGGGGCTAGTTACACTTCAATCACTTTCGACTATTAAAAAGGGCACTAGCTCTTTAATTTCCAATTGAATGAGCCTGTTTTGAAGTTTTTACAACAACGCCTTCTATAAAAACCTTATATGCCCCCAGGGCATAACTTAAAACCCTTGACCTGAGGGTTCTGGGGGGTTATCCTCCTCAAAAATATATTTTCTATTTGGAAATCAACTACACTGTACAAAATGGCTATCTCAAAATTTTGATTGGATGTGTTTGGGGGAATGATGGGCATGGGGGGGGGCTAGTTGCCCTCCAATCATTTTTGACTATTAAAAAGGGCACTAGAACTCTCGATTTCCAATCGAATGATCCCCTTTGAAGTTTCTACGACAACCCCTTACATATGAAGTGCCTCTGGGAAAAAAAATAATAAATAATAAATAAATAAATAAAGCCCCTAAAAGGACTCGAGTCCTTTCAGGATTACCTCCAGCATTTTTCTAATATATAAGAAATATAAGCGCCCCAAATGTCAAAAAAAAAATCGAAGTGATGGAATAAAAAGGTGTTTCACACCTTGCTTGAAAGCTATTAGTGAAGAGGTGATATTTAACCCAGCATGTATACTAAAAAAAGTGAAAAAGGAGAGAAAGATAAAGGAGACATGAAAAACAAAGTATATGAAGATACTTTTGTAGATACTTTTGTAGATACTCTTACTATAGTTGCTTCTTATTTCGAAAAGTTTGAGTTGCTGTTTGCCTTCGTTTAGGATACTTACCAATATCAATCGTAAAAATCGTGAACTTCTATGTATTACACGGAAACATTTATGCCGTATTTTCATGGATCTTAGAACAATATTACGGGGCCTATGCGCAATTTTCTTAGATAGCTATAACGAACGATTTTTAGCACCTGGCGAATTGGCGTTTAATAGGTTTCGACGATGAAGAGTCAGAGCAATTTTACGAATCAATTTACGGCAGAACAATTGAACAATTGAACATTTAAATTGAACAATTGAACAATTGAGCAATCAGGGCAAATTTACGAATCAATTACAGTCTTTTGTTTAAAATACAATTTAGAATGTGTATACCAAGGTTTAAGGAAATATCTCTGATGATGTTATATATTTTGCTTTTGGAATCAATATTTTCAGGCGTTGAAGGCCTTTTCTGAATTGGATAATTACTGTATAAAATTATCTAGATGTGATTGGTTTTTACAAAAATACGTCTTAACTTTTCATTGAAAACCAAATGGCCTTTAATCAATCAGAGGCAACGCTACAGCGTTGCCTCTGATTGATTATTCTGTGTATACTATTCAGATTGAAATTAAACACTGAACTACCAATTTTTTACAGTCTTAATTATGTATTAATCTCTGAGTTAAGAACATTTGAGAGAATAGAAGAGCTTAACCAATATTTTGCGCTTGTTTAAGGCTTCAAAAAGGGTCTTTTCAATATAGAAAAAGCCAAAAATCCTTCTGATTCTGTTTTGAAATAAAGTTTTTTTTTATTACTGGAAAATTCGGTAGTGAAATTTCAAATATTATTTAAGGGATGAGTTTTTGCATTCCAAAAAACTTTCAAATTTTCACTTCTAATGTTTTCCATATACTGATAATAAATATAAAGTTACACGGCATTTAGACAGGACCAATGGAGACTCCTTTTAATTAGCATATAAAGATAAAGAAAGTATTATAAGAAAGTTAATTATATCAATTTAGGACGAGTTAATTTCTAAGAACATTAAATTCTCCTCTTTTTGGCTTGAAACTTACAGGGCGTGAGAAAGGGATGAAGGGGCATAAATGAAAATCGACAATATTTCTAAATATATTTCAATAATTCAAAAAAATATTTCGTATTGATCCGTAACGTCAGAAGTAGGCCCAAAAATAAACCCGCCAAATTTTGGATCCTTTTCAAGATCCCTTGTGCAAAAATTTATTTTGCTGACATGTCGGGTCAGAGAGCAAGATGTCAAAGGAAAATTAACATTGCAATGAATTTAGGAGATGAACCTTAAAATCGGCGCAGCAGTTTTCGGATATCGAGACTAACAAATATCTAAGGTTTGGCTAGCAGATAGCTAATTTTAATAACCTTTCTTTTCCTAAAATTATCCTCCTTCAAGGAAAGATACTTCCGAAAAATCCCCCCAGCGGAAAATACCCCCCGCGGAAAATAAACCCCCGCAGAAAATTTCCCCCTGGAAAATTGCCTCTCTCGCAGAAAATACCTCCTCCCACCCAACCCCCCCCCCCCAGAAAAATACCCCCTATGAAAATGCCCAAAAAAAAAAGTTACTATCTAAAAATTTTGATTGGATGTGTTTGGGGAATGATGGGCGTGAGAAGGGGGGCGGGGGGTTAGTTGCCCTCTAATCACTCTCGACTATCAAAAAGGGCACAAGCTCTTTGAATTTCCAATCAAATGAGCCCCTTTTGAAGTTTCTATTGAAGTTTCTACGACAATGCCTCCTATAAAAACCTTATATGCCCCCAGGGCGTAAATTAAAACCATTGTCCTGACGGTTGTGGGGGAGTGTCCTCCTCAAAAATATATTTTCTACCTGGAAATAAACTACGCTGAACAAAATGGCTATCTCAAAATTTTTATTGGATGTGTTTGGGGGAATGATGGACGTGGGGAGGGGCTAGTTGTCGTCCAATCACTTTCGACTATTAAAATAGGCACTAGCCCTCTAAATTTCCAATCGAATGAGCCTGTTTTGAAGTTTCCACGACAACGCTTTCTATATAAACCTTATATGTCCCCAGGGCATAACTTAAAACTCTTGCCCTGAGGGCTCTGGGGGAGTGTCCTCCTCAAAAACATATTTTTTTCCTGGAAATAAACTGCGCTCAACAAAATGGCTATCTCAAAATTTTGATTAGATGTGTTTGGAGAAATAATGGGCGGGGGGGGGGGGGCTGAGTTGCCCTCCAATCACTTTCGACTATTTAAAAGGGCACAAGCAACTCCGATTTCCAATTGAATGAGCCGTTTTCGAAGTTTCTACGACCATTTTTTCGATACGAAGTGCCCTGGTCTAAAGAAAAAAAAATACACCGTGCCTACATCGTTCTTATATGCCCCCAGGGCATAACTTAAAACCCGTACCCGGAGGGTTGTGGGACATATCTGGAAATAAACTACGCTGAACAAAATGGCTATGTCAAACTTTTTATTGGATCTGTTTGGGGGAACGATGGACGTGGGGGGGCTAGTTGCCCTCCAATCACTTTCGACTATTAAAAAAGGGTACTAGCCCTTTGAATTTCCAATCGAATGAGCCTGTTTTGAAGTTTTTATGACAACACCTTCCATAAAAACCTTATATGCCCTCAGGGCATAACATAAAACCCTTGCCCTGAGGGTTGTGGGGGAGTGTCCTCCTCAAAATCATATTTTCTATCTGGAAATCAACTACGCTGAACAAATTGGCTGTCTCAAAATTTTGATCGGAGTGTTTGGGGGAATGATGGGCGAGAAAGGGGGGCTAGTTGCCCTCAAATTACTTTCGACTATTAAAAAGGGCACTAGACCTTTGAATTTACCATCCACTAAGCCCTTTTTCAAGTTTCTACGACAAATATTTCAATAAAAACTTGTATGCCCCCAGGGCATAACTTATAACCCTTGCTCTGAAGACTGTGGGGGGAGAGTCCTGCTCAAAGGTGTATTTCCCTAAACTTTAAGTGCGTGAAACAAAATGGCTATCTCTAAATTTTATTGGATGTGTTTGGGGAAATGTTGGACGTGGAAGAGGTGTTAGTTGCCTTCCAATTACTTTCGACTATCAAAAAGCGCAAAAGCCATTTCAATTTCTAATGGAATGAGCCGTTTTTGAAGTTTCTACGACAATCCGTTCTATAAAAACTTTATATGCCCCAGGACATAGCTTATAATCCTTGTCCTAAGGGCTGTGAGGGGGTTGTCATCCTCAAAGGCCTAGTTTCCAGAACTTAAAACTACGTTGAACAAAATGGCTGTCTCAAAATTTTGATTGGATGTGTTTGGGGAAAAGGTGGGCGTGAGAGGAGGGTTAGTTACCGTCCAATTACTTTCAACTATTAAAAAAGGCACTAGCCGTTTGAATTTCCAATCGAAAGAGCTTTCTTTGAAGTTTCTACGACAACGCCTTCTATAAAAATCTTGTATGCCCCAGGGCATAACTTACAACCCTTGCCCCGAGGGTCGTGGGGGAGTATCCTCCTCAAAAACATATTTTCTATCTGGAAATCAACTACGCTGAAAAAAATGGCTATCTAAAAATTCTGATTGAATGTTTTTGGGGGAATGATGGGCGTGGGGTGGGCTAGTTGCCCTCCAATCACTTTCGACTATTAAAAAGGGCATTTGCCCTTTGAATTTTCAATCGAATGAGCCTTTTTTGAAGTTTCTACGACAAAGCCTTCTATAAAAACCTTATGTACCCCCAGGGCACATCTTAAAACCCTTGCGCCGAGGGACGTGGGGATTGTCTTCCTCAAAAACATATTTTCTATTTGGAAATCAACTACGCTGAACAAAATGGCTATCTCAAGATTTTGATTGGATATGTTTGGGGGAATGATCGGCGGGGGGGGGGGGTAGTTGCCCTCCAATCACCTTCGACTATTAGAAAGGGCACTAGCCCTTGGAATTTCCAGTCAAATGAGCCTTTTTTGAAGTTTTTACGACAACACCTTATATAAAAACCTTATATTCCCCAAGGGCATAACTTAAAGCCCTTACCCCGAGGGTTGTGGGGGAGTGTCCTCCTCAAAATATATTTTCTATCTGGTAATCAACTACGCTGAACAAAATTGCAATCTCAAAATTTTGATTGGATGTGTTTGGGTAAATGATGTTCGGGGGGGCCTAGTTGCCCTCCAATTACTTTCGACTATTAAAAAGGGCACTAGCCACTCCAATTTCCAATCGAATGAGCCCTTTTCGAAGTTTCTAAGACAACTCCTTCGATACGAAGTGCCCGGGTATGGAGAAAAAAAAACACATTGTGCCAACATCGTTCTTTACTTAGGCAGCGCTAGCGCGCTACCTATGAT
>JAPEVW010000052.1:0-180000 GCA_027921565.1 Artemia sinica | reverse complement strand
GCCAAGAGCTGAAAACCACGTTTTGATCAAGATGGGCCCAGGATTGCACAAAGCCTCCATTCATGGAGGTCCCAGGGACTTCTTGCTGTCCGGTTCTAAGCCGGCTTAAGCACTTCGGTGTAGACTTGAGAAGATATGTGATCCCCGTCCTGCACTGGTATCCAGGATCATCGCTTTTCTGAGGCGAAAATAATTTCAATTAATTAAAGAACATGAAAATTGGAACTTCGAATGTTACGACGTTAAAAAATGACCATCGTATCGACATTTTGACTGACGAATTCAGACGATTCGAACTGGATTTATTAGGAGTTTCAGAAACTCATATGCAAGGGGCAGGAAGTATGAAATTAGGTGAAATAGAATTTGTTTACTCAGGCAGAAATGACGAGGTACATAGACAGGGAGTAGGGCTCATGATGAATAAGGAAGCTGCTAATTCTTGTTTAGGCTAGGAAGGTATTAATAATAGAATACTAATTGCTCATTTTATGACTAAAAAGTTCAGGAAATCAGTTATAGTAGTATATGTCCCTGTAGAACCGACTGACGGAGACACTAGTGACTCACGTGAATTTTACTTACAGTTACAGGAGCAAATAGACATGATCTCAGGTAGAAATATGATGTTTTTAATAGGAGATTTTAATGCCCAGGTCAGTAGAAATAGGGATAGATGGTATCCTAGCCTAGCTAAATCTGGTGTAGGAAAAGAAAACAGTAATGGATACAGACTTTTTGCAATTTTGTAGGTATAACAATCTAGTTATAACCAATACGGTGTTTGGTCATAAAATGGCACATAAGTTAGCATGGTATTCACGTGATGGCAAGACAGCAAACCTTATTGATTATGTTATAGTAAGCCAAAGACTGGAAGGATCAATAAAAGATACTAGGGTATATAGGAGTGCTGTTATTGATGTTAAAAGTAAAGATCACTATCTAGTAGTATCAAGGGTTAATTTAAAGCTGAAGTATCGGAAGGTTAACTACCTCCCGGGAAGTTATGATGTTGGAAGGCTCCATGATGAGAATTTGAGAGAAGCTTTCCAGGAGCAGTTGAATACTAAACTTGAGAGTTTAAAATTTGATAATGTGGAAGATGATTGGAATAGTCTTAGAGAAATAATTTGTGAAGTTGCTGAAGGTGTCTTAGGGAAGAAAGCTAGAACTGCAGCTAAGAATAACAGTGAAAAAGCTTTATGTTTAATAAAAAGGAGAAAGGACTTGTACAAAAATTATCTGAGTGACAGATCATATGAAAACAAAAGGAATGTAAGGAAAGTGGAGAATGTATTAAAATATGAACTAAGGAGGTGTGAAGTGGAGGCCATGGATAAAATTGCCGATGATCTGGAAGATGCAGCTAGACGGCATAAAAGTAAAAAATTGTAATGGCATGTTAATAAATTGAAAGGGAGTAGTCAATCCGGAGTTGGCCCAGTTAAAGATAGGAATGGGGCCAAAATTAGTGATAAAGAAAAAACTAAAGAGATATGGGCCGAACATTTTGAGAATTCGCTTAACCAAGATAGAGTTGCAGGAAAGGATATAGAGGAAAATGAAAAAGTTTGTGATACCTTGGATGTGAAGGAAGATTTGTTTTGTAAGGAAGAATTAGCGACTGTACTAAAAGGATTAAAAAATAATAAGGCTGTAGGTTGCTGATAGGGTGGTAAATGATTTTATTAAATGCGATGGCTCTGACGTTAAAAATAAGTTACCGAAGATTATGAATATAATTTTTGAAAAAGGGGAAGTATCTAATGAGTTTAGGAAAACCTTCATTAAGCCACTTTATGAGAAAGGTGATAAAAGTGAGTGTGGTAATTATCGAGGCATTAGTCTGGTCTCTGTAGGTAGTAAACTACTTAGTAATATGATACTTCTTAGACTGAGAGATGCCATAGACAAAGTTTTAAGAGAAGAACAGTGAAGTTTTAGAAAAGGTAGAGGATGTGTCAACGAAATTTACACTCTTAGGCTAATAATTGAGAAGTGCCTGAGTTGTCAAACACCTTTGGTCCTCAGTTTTATAGATTATGTGAAAGCGTACGATTTTGTTGATAGAAGAGCTTTAGTAAAGGTTTTATCCCTGTATGGTATACCAGACAAATGCATTAAAGTCATTAGTGCTATGTACGAGAATAACACTGCTGCGGTTAAGGTAGGAAATGAGGTTAGCAGCTTGTTTTGTATTAAATCAGGAGTGAAGCAGGATTGTGTTATATCCCCCTTTATATGGATTATTTTGATGGACTTTGTCTTAAGGAGCATAGGAAAGGCATTGGGAGACCACGGAATCAAATGGAGAGGAAAATTCTCCTGAACTTAGATTATGCTGATGATTTAAGCATCCTAGATGAAAGTGTGAGCAAAATGAATGAAGTTTTAGAGGTTTTGTGAGTTCAGTGTGCTAGAATAGGTTTGAAAATTAATGTTAAAAAGACTAAGTTACTAAGGCTAAGAATAAGTGAAGATGAAAAGATGACGTTGGATAATAAAAAGATTGATGAGGTATGCAGCTTCACTTACCTTGGTAGTATTATTAGTAAAGATGGTGGGAGCAGTGAAGATGTTAAAAATAGAATAGCCAAGGCTCAGGGTGTTTTTTCACAGTTAAAAAAAGTTTAGAAGAACAGGAAGATAAGTCTGCAAACCAAGATTAGAATTAGAAGCTACAGTGATGACAGTGGTCCAAATATGGCTCTGGAGCATGGGCGCTCAGAAAAGCGGATGAAGATTTGCTAGATGTTTTCCAGGGAAACTGCTTAAAGATTGTTCTGGGTACCCAGCTGAATGACCGTATTTCAAATAATAGGTTATACGAAAAAGGTGGTTCAAGACCGCTCTCTATGGCTATAATGAAAGAAAGGTTGAGGTGGCTAGGGCACGTTATGTGGATGAAGGATAACATATTGCCGAAGATTATTCTTTTCGGCCAACAGTCAAGGGTTAAACGGAAAGCAGGTCGTCCTCGTCTGGGGTGGAAGGATGTCATAAAGAAGAATTTAAAAGAAATGGGAACTTCGTTTTTGGGTGTGAAAGGGAAAGCTTTAAATTGATTTGGATGGAGGAGGAGCATGCGTAGCTATGTTGGCCTCAGGCGGCTTGGTGCTGCGGTGAGGTGTTAGTAGTAGTAGTAGTAGTAGAGTCAATATATAAATTTTCCGTGTTTCTCCTTAGAAAAAGATCAACCCACATGTTGTTAATTTATTTCAATGGCTTGTCTAGCCCATTGTGTTAAGCCTTTGTTGTTAGTAGTAGGGGGGACAATCCATCACAATAAAAAATAGTGCTGAACTCCCACAACATACATAGCGCTTAACTTCCAACATACACATACCCTATCATTCCGAGTGGCCAATACCACCATATGGTGTTTATCTCAAATTCCGATTGATAAGGACAATTCTTTTCCATAATATCGCCATGAATACGAGAGGCCAGTACAGCATTATCTTAACCCAACATTTTGATTTAAGAAAATGACCGTTCAAACTATTGTGTGCAGTATAAAAGGGCCCATATGGTCTTATCGTACATTTACTTGATAAGGAAATTTTTGGAAGCATTATTATCTGAGTTTCCTTTGGCAAGTATGTTATTCAATAATTGAAGAGAGTTTGAAGTGACATAATGTCCAATACAAGAAGTTTTGATATGGATCCTAATTTACAATTGATAGAGTTCCTTTTCCACTCTAATGATTTCGAGCCGAAAATGGATTATTGATAATTTATTATGACGACAACCAGCCAGGTATCATTTTTGTAATGCAATGGTCCTGAGCACATCCGTAGTGGATTAAGATCAAGAAGAACATTTAACGGTGATTCGCCCCATACTACCAACTATATACCAAATGTCATAGATTTTGTTATGGTAAACCTAAGTCATAGATGGTGACATTTTCTCTTTTCCAACGATACATTTCTTGGCTTCTATGCATTTTACCATTGATTTTTATGAAATACTTGTCTGATATATGAATTAAACGTGAAACCCATTATTTCATATTGTGAAAAAATGACACGCTACTCGACTGAGCCAACAAGTCATTGATTAAGTTATTTTTTAGAAATACATTCTAAGGCAATCGATGTGTTGTTTCCAGGACGTTCGTCAACTGGTGTCAAGCGCCATTACAACGTAACAAGTTATTTGTGCAATCGATTTCTCAGTTGAATATATGGTAAGTATTATCAGTAATCTGTTTCCGGGCACCTTTTTGGGCATCATTCCAAAAATTTAAATACCACGGTGAGTGACATGCTTGCTGGAGAGACATATTCTTTTGATGGTTGATGAAACATGTTTCAATCTCCAAAAATTGTTATGACCACAATCGGGCAAGGATCATTTATGCACTGTAATGATCCTGAGCATATTGGTTGTCGATTACCGGGGCTTACGCATGAGTTTGGTTTCCCTAATTCCTCTACAGGGCCACCGTGTCCTCCTTCAGGACCCGGAGTCCTCTCGCTAGCCCCCCTCCCCAAATAATTTTGCTCCCCCCGCCATTTTTTTAATTTACTTTATGAACCTGATTTTTTTTTATGCGACCCCCCATAGTACTCTGTGGTTGGTCATTGACATTAGGTGGTTTATTATATGTTTTGATGAATATTATTTGTGCACCGGAAGGTTAAACACTTACATCATATAAAAAAACGTAAAAATGAAATATCCCAGGAAAGTGTGTGAACATGATAAAGTTATCGTTGCGTTCAATGCTGACATTCACAATTATTTGAAGCATGATCCAAGCTGTAGTGGGGATTTCACTGGAAATGTATGCGTACATTGAGATGACAGTGAGAGATTAAATTTCTTTGGTGCATCGAAAAGATTTAGCACTTATAATGGTGAATATGTGACAGTAGTATTTCCAAAGAAAGAAAGTTCTACTGCTCGACCCACGTCATAATGCATATCTTGTCTATGGGCGAAAACTACATTCTATGTAAAAATAATGTGGAAATAGACAGTGAAATCGAAAGCAAAATAAAAAGAGCATCGGCAAAAAAATATAACAACTGGACTATAAAAATGAACTGATGAAAAACAAAGCACCTAAAAACATAACTACTATCATGGATGATTTACCTACAGTTACAGTCAGTAAGCCCAACAATATCAATGAGGAAATGTGTGATGGAATTGTTGCTGAATCCATGTTAAAACTCATGTATGACTCAAAAATGGAATAAGTGACGTGTTAAGAGAAAACATAATGCAGTATTTTATAGAATAAATTCAAAGCATTCTTTTCTTATGATGATGTTCTAAATACCACTAATTCAATAAAAATATTTTACGCATTACTTTGTTATGTCTCCCATAATAGGATGTGCTAGCAATTCGAATGTTTAGAATGTTTTTTAAAAGGCCAGAGATGTCAGAAAAGGAACCTTACAAAATATTTTGCCTACAATAAACTCAGGTACTTTATAAATTCCGAATAATTGAGTTGCAGGCTGAGTAGCAAAACTAAATTTTTAAGTTTTTTCTCCAGAAGATATTGAATTTCATATTCGGTTATGGATGGGAAATTTAACGGGAATCATTATGTAACCATTGGTGAACATGATGATTGCTTGGGATTTTGTTTCTGTGCCGCAGCCTCAGAAGCTCTTTGTGGCTGATCATTGACAGTACCTAGTTTAATGTATGTTTTAAATCATTATTTTTTTTTGTACATTAGAAGGATACAGACATAATTGGAGTACATGATACAGAATTGATCATCTTGAAAGCGTCATCCCGTGGAGCTATATTTGAATGTGCACTTTTAATATTGACTAAAGAACATGAAACAATTGACTGTTATCCCTGGAAAGTGAACTATAATATGTTTGACTATGATAAAAGCTTGTGGAGTACTATATTACGATATTTGAACCGACTGGAATTTTACTAAGCTATTTGGTATATCCAAGTCTTTTAATTGGTGACTGAGCATAAAAAATTAATTGAAAAGCAGTTTTGCGTAGAAAAATCAGCTACTAGGAAAATTCAGTCATTTTATTGGTGACTGAGTATAAAAAATCAATTAAAAAGCAGTTTTGCGTAGAAAAAAAATCAGCTACTAGGAAAATTCAGTCATTTTATTGGTGGCTGAGTATAAGAAATTGAAAAAAGCACCTTTGCATAGAACAAACTCAACTACTTGGTAAATTACAAAGCTTTTAATTGGTGATTGAGCATCAAAAATTAATGTAAAAGCAACTTTATATAGAATAAAAACAGCTACTTGGTAAATTACAAGTCTTTTACTTGGTGACTGACAATCAAAATTTAATAAGAAAAAATACTTTTGTGTAAAACATACTCAGCTACTTCGTAAATTCCAAGTTTTTTAATTGGTGAATGAGTATCAAAAATCAATAAAAAAGCACTTTTGCATGGAACAAACTCAGCTACTTGGAAAATTCCAAGTCTTTTAACTGGTGACTGAGCATTAAAAATTAATGAAAAACCACTTTCTTATAGAACAAACTCAGCTACATGATAAATTCCTGGTCTTTTAATTTGTGACAGAGTAAATGTAGCATTATGTATATGTCATTATTTTAATAAAAAATTTCTCATCGCATTACTTTGTAATGTTTCTATTTTTTATGGTGCGCTAGCAACTCGAAAGCTTAGAATGTTGGTTCAAAAACTCAGATATATAAGAACAGGAATTTTCAGACATGAACACTATTACTTGGTTCACAATCAGTATACTTAAGTTCGAGATATGTTAACTTGTTTTTTTTTAACACAGTAAACATCTCAGCTAATGCGCTTCAGACGCGACAAATCCGCAAAAAGTCAAAATTCTAATCTTAAAATCCCAACAGACAACTAACTATTCAAATTAATAAGTTCAGAAAAGTTAAACAACAAAATATCAATCTAAACCCTCAAAAAATAAACTTCAGACAAACATCAAACATTGCCTTATAACAATTCAGTTGCAAAGAAAAATTCTTGATTTAAGTCTGAAATTTCTGAAAGTCTGAAATCGCAAAGACAAATTCTTGATTTAGATCTGAAATTTAACGACCTATTCTGATATGGTCCCCCTTCCAAAAATATTCACAATGTAGAACCATTTGGGTTTCACCTATGAACTATGAATAATCTAAAAATTAATATTAAGGATATTTATTACTTAAACATACTCCTTAACCCAGCTCTAATGAAAATCTAAGAGCAAATTAATATGGAAGAAAAGAAGATTTATTACATATATAAAAATAAGCAACAAGATTTGGCATAAATTGATAAGTGGTAGTTCTTCCAGAACGAAGATAAATTCTTGTGTGCTCTATTTCTTTTATACGAGTCTTTTCTGTTATTTCTCAAGGAATGTGAAGAATCACAGTAGGGGGAGTCTGTTTCTCTTGATCTTTCATTTCTTTCTTCATTATCCTTTTCTAATATACTGTATCCACTCTTCCAAGGGTATCGTTGTGCTTTTGAGCTTTCATGGGGTGGTAAGGGCGCCCTTTTTCAGCTAGTTTTTACTTGGCCAATCTAAGATTGAGCTTCTCTCCATTTTAGTTGATTTCATTTCGTTCAATATTTTTATCATCTCTTCCAATTTCATCTCATTGGTTTCACTATCCTCATGATCCAAGTTGATTGCATTAGATTCATAAAAAATGGTTTAGATCATGATAACTGCCTTTACAAATGCTACAATCACTGTAAAAAGATATTTCTATTTCAATATTTTCATACATTACAGCTTTGTTTGAACCTAGAAATATGATTGCGTCTGGTAACAGGTGTAAAAATAACGATAGGCTATACCTAAAAATGTTTATTGTTTAAACTTCCCTGTCATTCATTCAAAGGTCCCATTATATATCATACTTTTTACTGTTAAGGATGTATATACCATGCTCAGATATCCACTGTGCAATAACTTAACCTCATCTTCAGGAGAGTGGTAAGCTCCTTCACATTTGGGGCATTTATACTCTTCTAAATTGAATGAAACTAAAATACTCAGAATTTATCAACTAGTTGATTTAGTTGTTTTCAAATTCACTACAATTAGATTTATTTTATTCTCAGTCAGCAATTAAACTTTCAGAATTCACGAAGTAGCTGATTATTTCGTATTCAAAATTTTTTTATTAGATTTTTGTTAATCAGCCAGCAATTAAAACAGTCGGAATTTATTAACTACCTGAGTTTGTTGGTACTCAGCCAGCAACTAAAACAGTCAGAATTTCAGTCAGAAACTAAAACCCACTGAATTTATGTTCATCTATCTCAGACTCCTGGTGGAAGGGGATTATATACCTAGAGTAGGGTTTTATCTATTCTAACAATAAAGACAGGTTAAGCTTAAAGATATTTATTGCTTAAATATATTCAAAAGAATTTTTGGAAAAAAAACACGTATTTTTAAATAACAATAATACTTAAAGTTTCCTATTAAACAACCACAAACGAGGGTTCCTTGATATGTTTTCCGTCGAGTATTATCCGTATCTTTTGAGCCTCAGGCTGTATGTTCAGTGTCTATTAGGGCCATACTACTCCTTTTGAAGAGTCAAAAGTGATCAAAGGGCAAGTAGCCCCCCCCCCCGCACAAGCCATTTATTCCCAAATAAATTCGATAAAAATTTTGAGATTGCCATTTTATTAAAAATAGTTCAAAGATAATATAACCAGAAGTTTCATGTTGAGACACCCCCACAGGGATTGGGGGCAGGAGTTGTAAGTTATGACCTGGGGGTATATATAGTTTTTATGGAAGGGATACTCGTATAGACTTCAGAGAGGGCTCATTTGATTGGAAATTAAAAGATCTAGTTCAGTTTTTTAGAGTCAAAAAAGATTTGAGGGCAGCCAGACACCCCCCTCCCGACACCCCTTTCCTCTAATGCATCCGATAAAAGTTTTCAAATAGTCATTTTATTAAAAATAGTTCAAAAGTTCAGATAACAAAAACTCAGGTAATGAAACAACCCCCCGGGGCCTGGGCGCAGGCGTTGTAAGTTATGCATTTGTCGCGCATATGTTTGTTATGAAAGCGATGCATGTACAAACTTTAGAGAAAGCTCATTTAACTGGAAATTGAAAGTTCTAGTTTTTTTCTTATTAACTTTTGATAGTTAGTCACCAAGTAAAAGACTTGGAATTTACCAAGTAGCTGAGTCTATTCTATACAAAATTGCCTTTTTTTATTAATTTTTGATACTCAATCATAAATTAAAAGCTTTGGAATTTGCCAAGTAGTTGCGTTTGTTCTATTCAAAGGTGCCTTTTTTATCAATTTTTTATACTCTGTCACCAATTAAATGACTTTGAATTTTCCTAGTAGCTGAGTTTTTTCTATGCAAAAGTGCTTTTTAATTAATTTTTGATACTCAGTCACCAATTAAAAGACTTATAATATATATATATATATATATATATATATATATATATATAATATATATATATATATATATATATATATATATATTATATATATATATATATATATATATATATATATATATATATATATATATATATATATATATATATATCTATATATATATATATATATATATATATATATATATATATATATATATATATATATATATGTATATAAATATATTTATATATATATATATATATATATATATATATATATATATATATATATATATATATATATATATATATATATATATATATTATATATATATATATATATATATATATATATATATATATATATATATATATATATATATATATATATATATATATATATATAATGTCTTACATGATATTACCAAATCTTGCTAGGTATTACAAAATCTTGTATTGTATTATCAAAGTCTTGCAAGATATTATTATATATTTTCAATGTCTCAACCAACACATTTTTCAAAATCTAAGGAGGATCCAGAGGGTATAAACCCCTCTCCCCCACCATTGACGCAACTTGAATTAGCCTAGCCAACGTCAGACGGTTCATATTGCTTTTGTCATATAGGCAATAAACGACGCAAAATCCTTTAACGCTACAACTACCTCAATATCTGATGATAGAAGATGATTGCACAGAGAATAGCTAGTTGCTAGATGAAGTTAATTAAATACTCAGTAAAATTAAGTTAAACATTTAAAAACATTTCGTTCTTGGAATAATGTATGCTCTTCCGTTATTAGGCAACTCCTTCTTGTTATTAGTGCCCTCCTGGCTTCCATGCATATGAAACAAGGAATGCAGATAATTTCGTAGTCGAGTGTCGAGACGCTGCGCTTTCTCGCTTTACAATCAGTTATTGAGCTCCAGATTTTTAGAATGGTTTACTAACTAGCATTAGGGAGGTTGAACGCACTGGTTTGTTTGAAAAGAAATAAAAAAGAGTATTTTTAAATGAGTAAATATAATGTTCAATTTTTTTATTGAAATTGAAATAAATCTCTAAATGAATGCAATTTATTTAGATTTTCTTTTTTTTGAAAAAATATGATTAGACAGAGAATATTTGTTTTTAATTAATTGAGTAACTGTTTGAGAGTCAAAGGGTTGTACCCGTCTGTTATCAGGCGCATTGTGCCTTCCTTGGGTGGTTGTTGTGTTTAATGTTTATTGTATAAGTTTCATGAACAAAATAGTCAAATAGTTAAGCGCACCAACTCCTGTCATATTGCATTATTCTTGTTAAAGAGCCCCAATTCAGCTGAGTAATTTGAATTAAATACAAAAAAGCATAATAAACCAAACAACAGAGACTCGACAAAGAACTTCTGCTATATAGGAAAGTGTTGTTTCTCATCAAGAATTGATAATTTTGTGGCTCTACACGATATTACAGTTAACCCAAGTTCCGGTTTTAAGGATCTGCCCCAACTACCCTCTGTACAAAAAAAACAACAACATTCTTCATGCAATCGTTCAGGCATCAAATTCTCTTTCCTTTCTTGCTTGTACCGGATATGTACAAAAAATTTCTCTAATGAGAAAACCATGTAAATTACAACATTGCAGCACCACAATATTAGTAAAATTATCATTATCAAATGACAGAAAATGTTCACGAGTCGCTTATGTAATAAATAAGCGCACCACGGACCCACCTCACCAATTTATTCTTTTATGAAATCTCCAATCTACTTGAATAATTATAATCATTGTGATGCTATATTTTAATAAATTTTTAGTTTGAAAAGAGCGAAGTGGGGATAGTGACTCTTGCATTCTTGGCGGTGTTACGGAAAAGAATTTTCCTTATCAAGCGGAAGCTGAGATAACGCCATATGGTGATATTAGCCAATCGGAATGATAGGATATGTGTGTGTTGGGAGTTAAGAGCTATGTGTGTTGTGGGAGCTCAGTGCTATTTTTATTGCAATGGATTAACCCCATACTACTAACAACAAAGGCTTAACACAATGGGCTAGACAAGCCATTAAAACAAATTAACAACATTCGGGCTGATCTTTCTCTAAGGAGAGACACGGAATATTTAAATATTGACTCAATTTAAGCTTTTATTTTTAAGAATGATCCCATAGATAATAATTGAAATAAAGTCTTGCAACATAACCAGGGGACTAAAGTAAATATAAGACCAAGGAAGAATGGCAGCAGAGGATGTCTATAGAAAATGTATTTTGTAAGATTATATCGCAACAAAATGATGAATACCAAAATCATTTCTTATTTTTTAAACAGTTGCTTTGGTTGATTCATAATAAATACTCGTAAATGCTGATATAAATACAACGAGGTTTGTATCATCTCCGGTATTACGAAAATATTGCAAGTTATTAACAAAATCATGCATGGCATCATCAAAATCTTGCCATATATTTCCAAATCTTATGTGTTTGAATCGAATTCCAGTCTGAAAAAGTCAAACCCCTTATATAGCAGTAATAATGTCTTACATGATATCACCGAATCTCGCTAGGTATTAAAAAATCGTGATCTTGCCATATCAAATCTTGTAGAATATTATCAGTATCCTCTCTGCGATTATCTCAGTCTTGCAAGTTATTATCAAAATCATACATAGTATTATCAAAACCGTGCCAAGTGTTTCCAAATCTTGTCTGGTATAATCAAATCTTGGCTGAAACTATCAAACAAATTACATTGCAAAATGAATTTTATTACATGTTATTACCAAATCAAGCTAAGTATTACAAAATCATGCCTTGTATTATCAAAGTCTTGCAAGGTATTATGAGTATCCTCTCTGATATTACCTAAGTCTTGCAACCTATTAACAAAATCATAAATGCTTTTATCAAAATCTTGCCAAGTGTTTCTAAATCTTGTATGATAGAATCAAAATCCTGTCTAAAATTGTCAAACACCTTACATTGCAGTAACAATGTCTTACATGATATTACCAATTTTTTTCATCGTGACGTTTTTATTTTAAATTAGAGACGTTTCTTCTTCGCTACGTTTTTGTAATAAACATTCTTAACACTTGATGTGCTAGCGTACCCTAAAACAAAATAATGTATAACATATTTTTATTGATATAATGACATGTAGAATATTAACGTAAAGAAATGTTACGCACAGTATTATACATCATTAATACCGTTGAAAAACTTTGAACATTTTGAATCTGTTCCATAAAAGAATTCATCATGTTTTCTCTTGATCGTGTAACTACTCTCTTCTCTTAGTTCGTAATCACTAGAATAATCATTAATCTATTTTGAGTCATACACAATTTTTACTGGGGTTTCGCCTAAAGTTTCAATATGCGTTTCTTCTTTGATGTTATTGGGTTCGTTGACTATGTCTGATGGTATATGATCAATGGTAGTAATAATGTTCACTTACACTTTATTTTCATCAATTCATCTTTATGTTTATTTGCAATATTGTCTACCAATACCCTTTTTATTTTACCTGTGGTTTCACTATCTATTATCACGTTATTTTTACACAGGTAACAGTTTTGGCATGTAGACAAGATATGGTCAATGATATTAGTGCAGCAGTATACCTGTCTTCATTTTCTATGCTTTACAATGCTAATACAAGATTGGTTAAAATAGGATATATCAATAGGTAATGCGTTAACAGCAAGACTAGTAAAAAGTTGTGCTCCATTACCGACGAACATTTTTATGTTTGCATTCTCTTTGAGCACTAACTTCTCTGAAAAATGATACTCTCCTATATCCACCAACTGCATGATGGTAATTCTTGGGTACTCCAAAGGAATTTAGCCTCTCGCTGTCAGTACAACGCACTCATACATTTCCAATAAGATCTCCATTAATGCTTGTTTCACAGTTCAAGTATTTCTTTTTTAATATGATGCAAATGTGTATCCTTCCATTGTACAATAATACTCTTTGTAAATATACAATAAACTATGTAGTGTCGATGAGCAGCCATAGAGTACCACTAATACAGCCTCAAAAATTAAAAAAACTAAAAAACAATGAATAATTTTCCAAGTCCAAAAAAATTCTAAGTCAGAAAAAAAGAAAAGTGTTACTACCAACATTATTTTTCTAATACAAAAGGTCACGTCTAACATACCTTTAGTATTCTCATTTTGTATTTTGAAAATCAATGAAGAGCAAATTATGTTCTGATCTTGAGAAGGCAAGGGGGCTGTCAGTCTTACCCAAGGTACATTTTTCTCATTTTGAGTTTGACTCGGTTATTTGTTGTAATTTCATTTCCTTTTGGCTTTCATTTTTTATTTATTTATTGTGATTTGTGGTAGTTTTACGCTTGGAAAAATATTTGACCTAATTTCTACTCATTTTTGGTTTGATCTAGCTCTTTAGTTTTCTTTGAAAAACTTGTTCAGTGATAAAAGATTTTAAATTAATTTCGTTTGTTTTTTTATTGACATAGCGTTTTGCATAGCTGTGGGGAGATGATATACCCAATATCCCTAGAAAAACAAACCCACCTTTTCAATATTATATACTTTATGTAAACAATGGACAAGTTGCTTAACATACAGCCTTTAAAATGAGGGCTGTGGGGGTGGGGGGGAGCTTAGCAGCCGAATAGAAATAATTACTGGAATCTTTCATCAATGCTGAAGAAAATATATGTCTCAAAATTTTAATTGGTGGTGTTTTGGAAAATAATTGGTCTCGGGGGGGGGATTACCCTTTAGTCAATTTTGACACTTAGCTCTAGAACTTCCGTTTTCCAATCAAATGAGCTCTGGGTGAAGTTTACTCTACTACTTATTCCATAAAAACCTTATATATCCCTGAGGAATAAGCTTACAGCGCTACCCCTAGTTTATGAGATGTCATGTTAACCGTCGAGGTGCTCTTATATGTTCTTTGAACTATTTTGAACAAAATTCTATGAATTTCCATTGGATATGTTAGAGGAAAGGAGGGCAGGAGAAGAGTAGGGTTAGTTGCCCTCGTATTACTTTGACTCTTAAAGAGGAACTAGAACTTTCAATTTCTAATAGATTTAGCCTCCTCTTAAGTTTATACAAACAACCCTTCCCAAGAAGCCTTAAATACCTCTGGACACAAACCACAACCCTTACCTCATGGCCCAAGAGGGTTGTGTCAACCCCGAAGGCTTTTTTATATGATTTTTGGACTATTTTGAACAAAAGGAATGTATCGAAATTTCTATTGGATGTATTTGTGGTAAAAAAGGACGTTTGGGGGGAGTGGTGATGGTGACAGTTATCCTCCGAACGTCTTTGACTTTTGAAAAGGGCACTAGAAATTTGATTCCCAATAAAATGAGCCCCTTCTAAAGTTTATACGACACCTACTTTTGCGATACTTTCACAAAAGTCATAAGCAGTTTACTATTGGAATTACTAACCCCTTTTGTGGACATCAGGACTTTTTCAGACACACATAGGAAGTATTCTATTTAAGTTACTAACCCATCTTGTAGGCTTAATGACTTTCACGAGACATATAGAGATTATACTCTTGACTTCGGAAGGGGCTCATTCAATGGTTATGCTATAAACTTTGGAGGGGGCTCATTCGATTGGAAATGGAAAGTTCTAGCATCATTTTTAAGATTCAATTTTATTGGAGGTCGAATAGCCCCTTACGCCCTATTTCCCCAAGCAAATGCAATCCAAATTTTGAGATACTCATTTGGTTCAAAATAGTTCCAAGGTAAAACAACTATGCCGCCTGGGTTGACAAAACCCGCCACATCCCCGAGACAAGGGCTTTAAGCTTTTCAAGTTGCCTTTCGTTATTATATAAGGTTTATATGAAAGGTTGATCATAAAAAACTTCTAATAAAGCTCATTCAATTTTTAATCAAAAGTTAAGGTTCACTTTTTTAGAGTCCAATTGAATCACTATCACCTTTTTCTTCCCAAATGCTTTGATAAAAATTTTGAGACATCCATTTTGTTCAAAATAGTCCTTAGGTAACGCTTCCAGGTTTGATAATTTCTCTCAGTCCTCCAAGCAACGGCTATATGTTATACTAGTTGCCCATTATTAACATGCAAGGCTCTTATTGAAAGAGTGATCGTGTAAACATTAGACGCGGCTCATAATTAGAGACCAAAAGTTTTAGTGCACTTTTGAAGAGTAGAAAGGGATTGAAGGGTAACCTCCCCCTCCTCACGCCTGTTTTTTTCATAAGTATAGTCAATAGAGTTTTGAAATAGTCATTTTGTTCAAATAAGTCCAAAAGCTAAAGATGTATAACTAAGGGGTTGATATGTACTTCCGGCCTCTAGGGCAAGGGAAGTAACTTCTGCAAATAAACCATTTTTGATATATTGGATAGTTTCCGTGGAGAGGTTGGTCTTATAAGCTTTTGTGGGGGCTCATTTGATTGAAAATTGAAAAATCTAGCTCCTTTTTTAAGCAACCAGTTTAAGAGTCAAAAAAGATTGGAGAGAAAATACCACCAAAAGACAATATTTATGTGACACAACTACTACTACTGCCACTACTGGAACGACAACTAAAACTGCTGCCATCACTACCGCTATAATTACTGTTTCTGTACAGAGTACAATCAAACTAAGGGTATTGATGTGAGAAAATGAGGGAGTGATGAGGGAAAAGTTGAAGCAAATCAAAACTTACTACATCCATACAGATTGTGAAAAGGGTGAATCAGTTAAATCTTTAGAATTGCTTACTGTATTGAGCTGAAACTTCCCAGGCATAACGAGGAGGGCACAACTGACCAAAAAGCAACATGTGAATACTTCTACTGCTGTTATTGCTGTTACTAATACCGCTACTACTATGATAATGGCACTATTAAAACTAGGGGTATGAAGTTGAAAATTTAAGAGAATATGCAGGGGAAATTAAAATTAAATCATAAGACACTATGGGCGTAAAGATTTACAAAAAGGAATATCTCCGATATGGATTAGGATATTAAGTTGGAACTTTCGAAGGATACTTATAGGAGAAGATAATTTGACCAAATGGAAATATTTGCATGTTATTAATACTACTACTGCTACAACTACCACTTTTGTGACGATTATTATCAAACCTGAGCACAAGAAATAAAAACTTGAGGAAATGCTGAGTTGAAAGCTGAACTAAATTAGAAAATATTATCTGTATACAGACTGTCAAAAGAATGTATCACCAATAGCTTTTAAAATTAAAATTCATTGCATTGTAACTTGAAAGTTCTACTGCCCTTTTTAAGGGTGAAAATACAATGGAGTGTAATTAGCTCCCCTCACATGCCCAAAAATTTCCCAAACGTATTTAATAAAACTTGTGAGATAGCCATTTTGGTCAATATAGGTAAAAATTTTAGTAAGTATGTCTTCGGGATGTCACTCCTAACAATCATTATCAGCAAGATATTTTTCTAGTTCTTCTTTTGTCTGTCCTATTTTTCATTTTTCCACAAATGAGTTAAAAACGAACAGAGATTACATAAAAAGCTTTTTTTTAGTGAAAGTAAAGAGTAAAGCTAACTTGAGCAGAGCAAAAAAAAAACTACCAAAAATTATAATGAGCAATGAAATAAAAGTAAAAAATAAATGAATATAAGGCTTAATAAGAAAATGACACCAGTAATAAACCTATAATATACCGAAAATAACATTAATAGCATAGTATGTAAGTATGACGGCACTAGATCCTTAAGGTCCAAACCGGCGGTGCTGATCTCCGTTTCTTGGCCCTTCAGCCAGGAAGTGCAATGGGAGGCTGGGGGCCAGCCAAAATAACATTAATATTCAACTCAAATTCAAAACAAACAGAACTTACTAGTTACATATAAAGAAAAGTTGTGCCCTTTTTACCCCAATTAAAGTTTTAAAATATATAATAAAAAACAGATATCAAAATTCAAAGAAACAGGTATAAGACTGAATAAAAACTGAAACCAACAATTGACTTATAATGTACCAAAAATAAAACTGACATTCAACTCAAGCTCAAAACGAACAAAAATTACCAGAGGGATGTTGGGACGTCGTACCTTTGCACCCCAATTATAGTGTTAGTGCCATTTGCACTTTACTGAAAGTAATATATATTTTAAGCAGTTTTTTATTGCTACAATAATCAGAAATAAATGGAAATTGCAATAAATAACCAAGTCAAACTCAAAACGAGCAGAAATTAACATAAGTTGGGCGCAAAACCCCAATGCCCCCTTTTCACAATCTGTATGGATGTAGTAAGTTTTTATTTACTTCAACTTTTCCCTCATCATTCTCTCAAGTTCTCACATCAATACCCTTAGTTTTGATTGTAATCTGTACAGAAACAGTAATTGTAGCGGTAGTGATGGCAGCAGTTTTAGTTTTCGTTCCAGTAGTGGGAGTAGTAGTAGTTGTGTCACATAAATATTGTGTTTTGGTGGTATTTTCTCTCCAATCCCTTTTGACTCTTAAATTGGTTGCTTAAAAAGGGAGCTAGATTTTTCAATTTTCAATCAAATGAGCCCCCACAAAAGCTTATAAGACCAACCTTTCCACAGAAACTATCCAATATATCAAAAATGGTTCAATTGCAGAAGTTACTGCCCTTGCCCTAGAGGCCGGAAGTACATATCAACCCCTTAGTTATACATCTTTAGCTTTTGGACTTTTTTGAACAAAATGACTATTTCAAAATTCTATTGACTGTACTTATGAAAAAAACAGGCGTGAGGAGGGGGAGGTTACCCTTCAATCCATTTCTTCTCTTCAAAAGTACACTAAAACTTTCGGTCTCTAATTATGAGCCGCGTCTAATGTTTACACGATCACTCTTTCAATAAGAGCCTTGCATGTTAATAATGGAAAGGTAAAGGTAAAGGATGCGGCACTAGACCCTTAAGGTCCAAACCGGCGGTGCTGATCTCCGTTTCGTGGCCCTTCAGCCAGGAAGTGCAATGGGGGGCTGGGGGCCAGCCAACCTATGCTTTCGCAAACCCTTTAATAATGGGCAACTAGTATAACATATAGCCTTTGCTTGGAGGACTGAGAGAAATTACCAAACCTGGAAGCGTTACCTAAGGACTATTTTGAACAAAATGGATGTCTCAAAATTTTTATCAAAGCATTTGGGGAGAAAAAGGTGATAGTGATTCAATTGCACTCTAAAAAAGTTAACCTTAACTTTTGATTTAAAATTGAATGAGCTTCATTAGAAGTTTTTTATGATCAACCTTTCATATAAACCTTATATAATAACGACAGGCAACTTGAAAAGCTTAAAGCCCTTGTCTTGGAGATGTGGGGGTTTAGTCAACCCAGGCGGCATAATTGTTTTACCTTGGAACTATTTGAACCAAATGACTATCTCAAAATTTGGATTGCATTTGCTTGGGGAGATAGGGCGTAAGGGGCTATTCGACCTCCAATAAAGTTGAATCTTAAAATGATGCTAGAACTTCCCATTTCCAATCGAATGAGCCCCCTCCAAAGTTTATAGCATAACCATTGAATGAGCCCCTTCCGAAGTCAAGAGTATAATCTCTATGTGTCTCTTGAAAGTCATTAAGCCTACAAGATGGGTTAGTAACTTCAATAGAATACTTCCTATGTGTGTCTGAAAAAGTCCTGATGTCTACTAAAGGGGTTAGTAATTCCCATAGTAGACTGCTTATGACTTTTGTGAAAGTCATTAGGCCCACAAGAGTGGTTAACAACTCCAAATGGCTCCAGGCACACTGGGTACAGTTGTAGGTTAGCTTCAGGTACCTGGCTGCAGCTATAGACTGGCTGCAGGTACCCAGGAGTGGTACTCGGATAAAAAAAAAACCATAATGCTTTCCTTGTGAATGATACCCCCATGCACCTCAGGACAAGGGCTATAAGTTATACTGGTTTTTATTAACATTTAAAAAGAATATTTACATTATAACATATAAACTTATTATGGAGTGGGTGTCATATAAACTTTTGAAGGGGCTCATTTATTGGAATCAAAATTTCTAGTGCCCTTTTTAAAAGACAAAGACGTTGGGAGGAGAACTGTCACCATCACCACTCCCCCCCCCCCAACGTCCTGTTTTACCACAAATACATCCAATAGAAATTTTGATACATCCCTTTTGTTCAAAATAGTCCAAAAATCATATAACAAAGCCTTCGGGGTTGAAACAACCCTCTTGGGCCATAAGGTAAGGGTTGTGGTTTGTGTCCAGAGGTATTTAAGGCTTCTAGGGAAGGGTTGTTTGTATAAACTTAAGAGGAGGCTAAATCTATTAGAAATTGAAAGTTCTGTTTCCTCTTTAAGAGTCAAAGTAATACGAGGGCAACTAACCCTCCTCTTCTCCTGCCCTCCTTTCCTCTAACACATCCAATTTAAATTCAAAGAATTTTGTTCAAAATAGTTCAAAGAATATATAAGAGCACATCGACGGTTAACATGACATCTCATAAACTAGGGGTAAGCGCTGTAAGCTTATTCCTCAGGGGTATATAAGGTTTTTGTGGAATAAGTAGTAGAGTAAACTTCACCCGGAGCTCATTTGATTGGAAAACGGAAGTTCTAGAGCTAAGTGTCAAAATAGACGAGAGGGTAATCCCCCCCCCCCCGAGACCAATTATTTTCCAAAACACCACCAGTTAAAATTTTGAGACATATATTTTCTTCAGCAATAATGAAAGATTCCAGAAATTATTTCTATTCGGCTGCTAAACTCCACCCCCCACAGCCCTCATTTTAAAGGCTGTATGTTATGCAGCTTGTCCATTGTTTACATAAAGTATATAATATTGAAAAGGTGGGTTTGTTTTTCTAGGGACATTGGGTATATCATCTCCCCATAGCTATGCAAAAGGCTATGTCAATAAAAAAAACAAACGAAACTAATATAAAATCTTTTATTACTGAACAAGTTTTTCAAAGAAAACTAAAGAGCTAGATCAAACCAAAAATGAGTAGAAATTAGGTCAAATATTTTTCCAAGCGGAAAACTACCACAAATCACAAAAAAAAAAATGAAATCCAAAAAGAAATGAAATTACAATAAATATCTGAGTGAAACTCAAAATGAGAAAAATGTAACATGGGTAAGACTGACAGCCCCCATGCCTTCTCAAGATCAGAACATAATTTGCTCTTCATTGAAAAAAAAACACCACAAACTTTAAATAATCGTCGATTGTCATTTTAATATAGATTAAACTGAATTAAAGTCTTAATAATTCCTTAGTTATTTAGGTCAGAAAAGTGAAAACATTAAAATGTATTTTGTTTATTTGGATAGCAGGCTATTTGATAATAATATTTGATTACTTGATAACTTTCTTTACTTGATAAAATGTGTTTTAATATCAATAAAGTATCGAAAGAATTGGCTTTTTATGTTAAATCCAAACATCTAAGATACATTAAGTTTAACATTACGCGCCAAAATCTACGAGCCTGGGAAAATTTTAGCTACGAGCCAAAAAAAATAAGTACATGTTAACTTCTTAATTTCACACATTAAAGCACATAGTTTTAGTTAATTTATTTTACAAACTATTTCACGCATTGACACTTACCGTTTAGTTAATTTCACACACTTAGCACTTAGTTAATTTCAAATTGTTCATTAATACTAAAACTTATCTAATGTCAAACACTAAAGCATAGGCATGTAATACCCTTCCCCTCCTTATATATTGATCCACTGTCTATCCTTCATAATAGCTGTTGGACAAATTTATATATTACTGAATATAATTTAGGAAAAAATGAAACTTAGCCGCTCACTTACCAAACCAAACATTATGCAATATATGTCTATATTTACCATTCATCTCTTTTGGGCTAGACCACACAACTTTCAAGAATGAATGTACAAACATTCGGAACTCCTTTCTTTGAAGCTCATTATAAAGTTTTGAAATGCCAAGAAATCGATTGAGTATCTTAGAATTAACAATCGATATTCACATTTACCCTCTTTGGGAAAAAATCGTAGTTTGGTGACACAAATAAGCAGAAAACGCCACTTTCCCATGGCCGAAACTTTTTGGTCAGTGACAAGAGGCCATCAAGGTCTAAATTTCCGTCCGAATAAGTCCTTTTCCAATCTTCGAGAACCGTTATTTTGATACAATCAACCCTCGAAAACATGCAGATAAAAACACATCTACAACATTTCATTTGAGAAAAATACAAAATTTTGAACTTTTACAAATAAAAGCTAGAGATGTCTTAAGTAGCATATTCTGATTTGTTGAATCTTATGGTACGATTTATATTAGCATCGTTTGGTTTTGAGGTGTTTCCTACATTTTTGAAAAATCAGGCAAATTTTTAGGGTTCGTAGCTTTTGATGGGTAGCATTAGACTTAATGGATTTTAGGTATTCAAAATCGGCAAAAAGGAAATTCTTTTGTTTTTCTAATTACTAATAAAAGAAAAATTTCCTTGAGCTTCAATCACCAGTGGGCTAATTCACTACTTACTTACGGTTTGTTGTCACAAACTGTTTGATACATTGCTATCAAACCTTTTTAGAGTTTCTGTTTGTATTGGTACCAGTTGCTCCTTACTTAGAGTTTGTTGTCGAGAACTGTTTGACTAGATTTTCTAAAGAGGTCAGTGATAAAAAAATATAATTGGTACTTGACAAGCTATAATTTTAAAAAATAGGTTTTTTGGCTTAAATTTTTATTTAGCTATGTCCCACTTGATTGTTGATTGTAGTAATGAACTGTAAGTAAGGACCGACACGGCTCAATAGTAACCAAAATTCTAAAAAAGGAATTTTGATACCGATAGATATATCAAAAGAATTGGCTGATTATGCTGGTTTTTAATATATAAGTTTCATTAAGTTTAATATTACTCATCCGACGCTAAGAGCCTGAGAAAATGTTCTTGATTTCCGAAAAACGGGGTAACACCCCCTAAGAGTCATAGAATCTTAATGAAAATTTTACTATTATATTCGGTGTATCAGAAAGTCTTACTGCAGAGGTCTCGAGCTCCCATCTGCAAAAATGAGGAATTTTGAATTTTTGCCAGAAGAAAGATCATGGGTTCTTGTTCATTTGTTGTTTTTTTTTTTTTTTTTTTTTTTTTTTTTTTTTTTTTTTTTTTTTTTTTTTTTTTTTTTTTTTAGGGTGATCATATCAACTGAGTAGTCCTAAAATATCGGTAGAGCGCTCATTAAAACGGAAATTAAAAGTTCTAGTGATCTTTTTAAGTGACCAAAAAGATTGGAGGGCACCTAGGCCCCCTCCCAGACCTTTTTTCTCAAAATGATCCAACCAAATTCTGTGATAGCCATTTTGTTCAGCATAGTTGAAATACCGAATAAATACGCCTTTGGAGAAATCATAAAACCCCAAATCCCCTGGAGATAGGTCTTTAAGTTATAAAATTTGCCCATTGCTTATGCATAGTATTTGCCATTGGGAAGTATGCATACATTTTTTGAGTGGGGCAGAAGGGGGAGGGCAAATGTTTTCCTCGTAGGATTTTTCGTTGGGAGGGAAGTTTCCAGGGGGTGAATTTATTAGGAGAAATTTTACACTGGCGGAATTTTCCAGAAATCCTATTTGCCGAAATTCTCCTTTTTTCTTGCTTTCTCTGGGCTGACTCCATTTTGGAGATGTTAAGTGTAATTGTCCGGGTTAAATTTTTACCAGGATTGAATTGTCTAGAGAATAAATCTGTGGGGAGGATGGATTTTCAGTTCAGGTTTAGCCAGATTTTCTGCCATTATTTAAAAGACGATCAGAAATAAAAAAAAACAAAAAGTTTTTCAGCTGAATTAAAGAGTAACATTAAATCTTAAAACGAATAGAAATTATAACTTATGTCAGGGGCTTTTTATTTGCTATCTTTCTAGTTTACTAGAAGTTACAGTTTACTAGTAATTTTTACTATTTATAGTCTACTAGTTACAATACAGTTACAGGTTACAGTCTAGTGTATATCCTCCAGGACTATTATTGGCCATCCTTCTAGTTTAATAGAAGCTACAGTTTACTAGTCACTTTTTCTAGTTACTGTACAGTTACAGGTTACAGGCATGTTTAATTAAATCCTTCTGGGTAAATATTGGCCATAATAGTGTGCTAGACAAATAACTGTCTCTATCTAGACAATTATTTTCATTAAGTGCAACATAAACATTTAACTAGGTAGATAATATTTTTCCTATCGTTTCTTATATTATCCAACTAGGCAGATAAATAATTTATCTAAGTCGTTTGATCGTAATGTGCTATACAAATAACTGTCTCTACAAACACAAGTAGGCCTATTTCTCTCGGGTGCAGCTTGAATATCTAACTAGGTGGATAGTAGCCTACTTTGTCTCAGCTTTTTTTTATATTATGCAGCTAGGCCGATAAATAAATTTTATAACTAGTTTTTGGTAATTTGTTAGTAAAATAATTGTTTCTAGCTAGAAAGCTATTTCCCTTAGGTGCAGCTTGAACATGTAAATAGGTAGATAATACTTTGTCCTAGCTTTTCTTACATTATCAAACTAGGCATATAGGTGGAGGCCTCCCCGAGGCCACTCAGCTTGTCCCTAGGTGACGATAAGGGAAAACTCTGTGGAAGATGTAGAGTACCTCCATAGGAGGCATGGACCAAGAGGAGACCTTTTCCTTGGGGGTGTTTAATAAAAACAGGGGCACCCTCATCCGGGATCATAAATACAGGTGGAGGAGGAAGAAAGCCCCTCAAATGTACAATGCCTTCAAATAACTTCTTGTTGGTCACTTTTAAGCCGGCTTAAGCACTACGGTGTAGACTTGGGATAATGTGTTGGTCCCTATCCTGCACTGGTTTCAGATAATTGCTTTTCCTGAGGCCAATATAATTTCAGTGATTTAATGAATAAGAAAATTTGAACTTTGAATTTTACACGTTAAAACTGACTATCGTATTGAAATTTTGACTGACGAACTCAGAAGATTCGAACTAGACTTGTAAGGTGTTTCAAAAACTCATATCCCAGGGGAAGAAGCATGAAATTAGGTTATATGGAATTTACTTACTCAGGCAGGAAAGATGGGGTATATAGACAGGGAGTAGGGCTCATGATAAATAAAGAAGATGCTAAATCTTGTTTAGGCTGGGGAGTTCTTAATAATAGAATACTAATCGTTTTTTGACTTAAAGGTTCAGGGTACCAGTTACTGCAGTATATGCCCCTTATTGGAGTGGTAATGTATGGGGGTCACCACTTATTGGTGCAAAAATGGTGCTACACCACTTACTGGAGGAAAAAGCCCCCGGTGGCGCAAAATATTATGGTGGGATGCCTGCGCTTACCCCAACGGTTCTGTAATTATCGGGTACGTCAGTACCCGATTTACAATATACCCTGCCTTAGGATAATATAACATGATCGAACGGTCAAAGGGGCCACTTTAAGGCCAAGGGTACCCACCCTGGGTTACCGGTAATATTTCTTACGATCTCTTTAGACTCTACCTAGGCTAAAAAGTCAAAGATTATATAGGATAAAAAAGCTTACTGTATTCAATCACGCATATAACAGAACTGAAACTCATACTTCTAATTTTCCCCCAGATTGCTCAACCGCGTGCCTGCGGTGGGTGGTAAGTGGATTTTTCCAGCCAGTCCAAATGCTTACCAATTACTATCTTACTTCAAATGAATCGCCTTTATACCCCTTCTTTCACCCCCCGAGAATTCGGACCAAACTTGCTCTTGGAAAGTAGCTTTTTAACTATCCTGAATCATCCCTAACTGTGCAATTAAAGCCTCGTGGTTTGTTTAACAAACTACGCAGTTAAAGAAGGAAAGAAAAATGGCGAAACCAAAATTCAGGAAAAATTAATGATTATTACTAGGGGGAAAAGAGAATAATTAAGAGACCCAAAAGAAAAGAATCTAGGAAGGGCACTTATCTGAAACAAACTAGGACCAACGGTCCCAACACCTCCCTCCTAAGATAAATGGCGACTACTTCTGTGGATTGGCTGGAAACTCAGACATGAATAAATAACACCAACTTCAAAATAACCATACTTATATCTTCTATTCTTTCTCCCACCAGTGCCTGCAATTTCACCGCTTGGCTCAGGACACGTCGTCATCCACACGTCTCTACCGTAAAACCACCATGGTCTCTATTGTATGGTATCCGCATTAGGTTTTGAAAGTTAAAGTCCCCAAGACTGGTAGGAAATGATCGTGTGCAGCACAATAAAAAACACAAATTTTCTCACCTTCACGAATTTAAATTTGAGTGGAGCAGACAATCAGTTTCTGGCGCTTTCGATGATGCCGGCCATCATGAAAAATTGGCTGCACTAGCCTCTCAATTTCCATCTGTGGAAACAACCCCATATCTAAATTAAACTGTAAATTGCCCCTTGGTATAATTTCAAATCATCTAAGGCCTAAAATACAAATGCCAGTGACAACGGTAGGGGTACAGGGAAATGAAGTAAAATTGTCAGCGAACCATAAATTGCTTTTTTATGGCCATCTCCTAAGAAAATCAAATGAATAATGCTCGGTGATGAGGGATGAAGATGAATTTGAAGACTGGAAAGACAAGGTTTCAGTAAAGGTATCACAACTTGTCCACAAGTTATGCATTGCGGAAAAGGGCTATCTTTCACGTCTTCCCCCAAGGGATCTTCCCCAAGGGATTCCTCCCCCTAATAAAGGAGAAAACCCTCTTTTGAGTTAATAAAACCATTCTCAGATTTCTTCCTAATTTTCTTCAATCCAAACCCAAAATTCAGAATTTCCCAATCTTTCCGTAACTCGTTGTTGACAAGTCAATTCTACGTCATGATTATATGTAGTTTCTCTTAATATGTCATGGGTCTTCTCCTCCCTCCTAAGTTTTTTCCTCTTATTGTAAATTTGTAATTTTCCCAGTCGGTCTTGGATCTCTTTGTCCCCCATATTATTTATGTTAGCTAGGCATAGCCCAGATAATTTTTTATTTTTCGCCACTTCAGGCTTAATCTCCAAATTATGTCTCTTAAAGGTATTTATTTGTTCTATTTCACTTTCTCAATTTTTTCAATCGCGCAAACTAAATCATCATTAAATTTGAATTCGACTCTAGTGTCCACCATCTTTGACTGCTTTTCTTCATTGTAGCTCCATTTAATATCTCTTTTCTCCCTCTTATTTTTCTCTTCTTTTGTAGTAGCATTAAATAAATCGTCATGAAATCTGAATTGGACTCCAGTGTCCATCATCTTTGACTGCTTTTCTTTATTGTAGTTCCAGCTTGCGTCTTTTTTTTCTCTTTTAGTTTTCTTTACTTTTAAGGCAGAAATAAATATTTCGTTATCAAATGGGAACTGAACTCCGACATTTGGTTTTTCATATTGTACTAAAGTTTCTCGAACTTTGTGAGGAAAAGCAAGCACAATAAATTTCGTCTCCTTTTTCTCTGGTACAATCAGTGCTTCATTTTGGAAAACATTTTTTGGCGTCTCACACTCGTTAAAAGCGTTCTCAAGTTTTCCATTTTCTGGAAATTTTCCCGACAAATCATTTTCGCGCGTCTTATTTTCAATATTCTCTGGCCTTCTTACTTCCGCATCCCATTTTTGTAGATTATCAACATTTAGAACCGAAGTATCAAGCATTTTGTTTTTCCGGCAGGGGGGAGCAGCCTCCCAATTTGTTTTATGGGTCGGTCCACTTTCCCCCGTAGTCAAGAGAAGAACCCCATATTTGCATAAAGGTTACACATCCATATATGAGTATTGAAGAGATTTAATGTCCTTGCTAAAAGCCTGGAAGAGATTTAATGTCCTTAGTAAAAACTAGGGACAAGATTTAATGTCCTTGGTAAAAGTGTTATTTCTAGACCATTCAGATGCCTAGAATCCTTGTACATAAAAGACCACACCTCTTTCTAGACCTGTTTGTTGATGGTTATAATGTTAGCTGGTTATATTGTTTGATGGTTATGTGATGTTGTTTCTGTTCTGTTTGTAGGTCAACTTGTTTGATGTTTAAAAGCCAATTACTCCGATCAGAAGTTTACATCATTGTCAGATAAGAGCGTCTATGGTTATGAGTGTTGTTTCATGCTTCTGTTTGTTGATGGTTATATGGTTTGTTGGATATATGATTTGATGTTGTTTCATGGTTATGTTTGTTGGTCAACTTGTTTGATGTTTCGAAGCCTATTGCTCCGAACAGAAGTTTACATCATTGCTGGATAAGAGTGTGTAATGGGACCGGATTAATGACACCTATTTCTGGTCAGTCATGGGAGTTGGAAACACGAACGGGACAAGATCGCAGTGAATATAAGAAAGGATTTTTGCTATAGTTGTTATTAGTGTGACAATTAACGGGACAATGTTATTGACCCACTAAGTCTAGAGTTAGCAGTGCGATAACATGAATGAAGAGATAGTAAACATCAAAAATCGATCAGGAAGAACTCTCATATACCATTTTACGATAAATCTCATTTTTGAAATGCTTGACAAGTTTTATACCATAATCTTACAATAAATTTGTTTGTACTATATTAATTTTCTCATACGCGATATGCATAGAGTAAGGACAGCAGCAGAGACTTCTTTACATGAATAGTTCAGATTGATTAGATCACCCACTTAGAGAGTTATCAGTCCACAGCCAAGTTTTCTATCAAAGATAAATAAATTTCGTAGAAGTTACCTATGTAATGTTATTTTTAAGAAATCAACATTTCCTTTTTTCAAGCATGCTATTTAAATAAAATTATTCTTCTAATCTTTATTCATTTGACAGATCAATATTTATAACAGTCTTTAAATATATAATGTCAGGTTCAATTACTTGAATATCATCATCTTCTTTTATCACTATATTACTCAGAGGGGGCATGTCATCAAATAACCGCTAGGTCATCTTTGGCACAGAGTCGACCCGAAGGCCCCCTCCTCACCAAGTTATCTGAAGTATATGATACCCCTTTCTCAAGGTAATGAACTTCCATAATACAATCTGTAGAATCGATGCTAGCATCACAAAGAATAAGCTCCTCGCTTCCGGTGAGCTCCCACTCGGCCCATACATTATCTTCTTCATGAGCGCTATGATTAAAATAGCTCACCGGAATGGTTTGGCCTTTTTATATATACTCGGGAGTTTCCTATAAATATAATAAACAGGATTATTTAATATTTTTCAATATGTCCATAATTTTCATGTCTAAAATTCAACAATTAGGTGGATATGGATTATCTACATACGGGACGAGATTTAATGTTCTTGGTAAAAGCCTGTACGAGATTCAATGTCCTTGGTAAAAACCTCTATGAGATTTAATGTCTTTGGTTAAAGCCTGTATGAGTTTTAATGTCCTTGGTAAAAGCCTGTATGACATTTAATGTCCTTGGTAAAAGCCTTGACGTGATTTAATGACCAATTTCTGAAGAAAGGGGGAAAACAACTCTGAAAATTAAGTAATACTAACGAAAATGACGGCACATCAACCGAACACCGTCAACCAGAGCTTCGATTGACCACCACAAAAGTGCCACAAAGCCGTCAGTGTGCCACCACCACTTGGAAAATAGGGGTGAGGGAATGAGTTACTCAGAATCTAGAAGGCGCTATTTTTTTTCACTGAAAATAACAAAAATTGATTTTTTCAAAGACAAATCCCAAAAGAATTATTATTAAAATCATGAGGGAGAGGGATGGTAAAAGCCTGGGTGGGGAGACAACCCTGAAAATTTAGTGACGTTAATGAAAATGACGGCAAATCAACCAAACACCGTCAACGAGAGCTCCGATTGACCACCACAAAAGTGCCACAAAGCCGTCAGTGTGCCACCACCACTTGGAAAATAGGGGGGACGGAATGAGTTACTCAGAATCTAGAAGGCGCTATTTTTTTCACTGAAAAAAAAATTGATATTTTTCAAAGACAAATCCCAAAAAGATTTATTATTAAAATCACGATGGAGAGGGATCTAGGAGAATCAGTGCCTCATTCATCATTTAGCCTCCCCTGAGAGAATTTTCGAGCAGAAATAAACCTATTTCATTTGTAGATATTTAGTTCTTCTCCGAAATGTCACAGTTTCAGATTTTTGGAGATGGAGCCAGGTATCGTGGAGTTATTTCAAAACGAGCAGAAATCAGTCACTTTCGCATGTTTTTTAAGGTTAATTTTATACATATTTTTCTAATAAAATTGAGTTTTCATTCATTTTTAAGGTTACGCCCGTCGGGGAGGAGGATATAAAGCGTTTCTTTGAGATTTCATATAGAATTCTATGACCTTTCTAGTATTCTCAATACTCTAAGGTTGAAATGCAAGAACTTATTAATTTTATTTAATTTATACAACAATATTTAACCTATCATTAAAAACTGGGTTTTTGTCTTAGGATGCAAACCTTCTATACTTTTAGAGGCTAACCATATTTTTACTTTGTTTTAATATTTGGTAAACTGCAAATTTATGCTTTACATTGGAAAGACATAGAGCTTTTGAGCACTACTCTTGTTAATTTCTGCTTGTTTTGAGTTTGACTCAGTCATATATTGTATTTTCTGTTCATTTTGGGTTCAATTTATTTATCAATGTTGTTTAGTAGAAGTTTTACGATCTATAGATTATTCGGTTTTATTTTATTGGTCTTTTTGGGTTCAATGGAGTTCTTTAGAATTCTTTGAAAACTAGGATTTTCACTTAGGACCCAAACCTTCTTTACTTTTAGAGGCTAACCGTATTTTTACTTTGTTTTAATATTCAGTAAACTGCAAATTTATGTTTTACCTTGGAAAGGCATAGAGCTTTCGAGAACAATTATTGTTAATTTCTGCTTGTTTTGAGTTTGACTCAGTCATCTATTGTATTTTCTGTTCGTTTTGGGTTCAATTTATTTATCAATGCTGATTAGTGGAAGTTTTACGATCAATAGATTATTCGGTTTTATTTTATTGGTCTTTTTTGGTTTAATGGAGTTCTGTACATGTCTTTGAAAACTGGGATTTTCACTTAGGACCCAAACCTTCTTTACTTTTAGAGGCTAACCGTATTTTTACTTTGTTCTAATATTCAGTAAACTGCAAATTTATGTTTTACCTTTGAAAGGCATAGTGCTTTCGAGAACTACTATTGTTAATATCTGCATGTTTTGAGTTTGACTCGGTCATCTATTGTATTTTCTGTTCATTTTGAGTCCAATTTATTTTTTCAATGCTGATTTGAAGATGTTTTACGATATATAAACTATTTGGTTATCCTATAAATGGGTATTCTTGCTTGGATTCTCATTTTCTCTTCTTAGTCTAGAAATTTATTCAACTGTGCTGCTATTGCTATTGATATTGTTCATGCTGTATTGCTATGAATATGGGTTGATTGCGGGTGGAATACCCGCGTAGTTTTCGGGCTAAAACAAAAAACCAAACCAGAGTTGAAAAATATTTACGGTAATCTATGGTAATCTACCGTAATAAAAATAGTATCTACGGTATACAAATTCTAAAATCAAGTAATTCAGCGAGTTTCCGTCAAGTAATTTAAATTGAAGAAATATTATTAATTTTGAGGTTACAACAGCTACAAATAGAGTTTACAGCAGCTACTTGAATTAATTAGAAAAAATGTTGAAACTATCAGGCTAAACATCAAAGAGCATGCCTATTGCAAGCTCACCAGTTGTTCAGCAATGCGAAAATCAAACAGTTCGTGGTAACGAACTGTAAGTAAGGAGCGACCCGGCTCAATGGTAACCGAAACTCTAGAAAACGGGTTTTTGATACCAATAGATATATCAAAAGAATCAAATTTCAATGCTGATTTCAAATATATAACTTTCATCAAGTTTAGTGCTACCCATCAAAAGTTACGCGCCTGAGAAAATTTGGCTGATTTTCAAAAAAAGGGGGAAAGACCCCCTAAAAGTTATAGAACCTTAATCAAAATCACACCATCATATTCAGCGTATCAGAGAACCCTACTGTAGAGGTTTCAAGCTCCTATCTACAAAAATGTGGAATTTTACATTTTTTGCCAGAAGAAATGTGAAGTATGGTATATTTCTCTAAAGAGATACCGTCTTATTGGTCCCCAGTGGGGGGTGATCAAGCCTCCACGAGGACAAGACCTTGGGTAGCGTGGTAGGCAGGATTCGTATCTACTCAAGAGGTTGCTAAAACTACTTTAATAAACGAATAAACAAAATACAATACTAGAGTACACTTGTGAACAGTCCTCTTGAAGCCGTAGAGAATCCGAGCTATAGTCAACTTGCACCGGCTGGCACCGTTGATTTGGAAGTGGCTGCTACACTTTCCAAGCTCGCCGTCTAGGTTGGCTAGTGGAGGTTACTGGAACTCTCCGACGGCAGTGATGTGGAGGTTATTGTTAAACTCTCCCAGCGCACCGTATATTATAGAAAGATGGAGGTTGCTCGAACTCTCCCAGCGGTGTTCCTCTAACCAGTTGTCACTGTTGGTTCTCAAAGCTGAACTGTCCACAAGTTGTCTTTTCCCCCTTCTTATCTTCCAAGGCCCAAGCATACAATACTGGTTCCATGACCCCCCAAAGTAGCCTCTCATTGGCTGGCAGGTTTTTGGTCATGTGATCCACTACCTTGAATAGAAAAGAAAGCAGAAACAAGTACATAAAACAACACATACCTAACTATACCTTTGAATTGGAACATGCACTAAATACCAAAAATATACCCTTAACGTAATAAAACACTAAATACAAGAAATACACTTACTTGCGTAAGCCTAGCAACAATCTTTACATTTCTCCCCCTCTCTTTTATTGAAAAAAATACATTTTTATTACTTTTTTTTTCAAACATTTTAAATTAATTTTTATTCCTTTACTACTCACATTTGTTATTATTCATTGTCCCCTTGTTCGACTATTCTAAAACCACTTTTTTTCATTTCTCTATAATCAATCCATAATTTCCTTAATTTGAGGAGAATCACCGTGGAAATTCCGATAAGGATTAGGAAAATTAACGTGCCGCCAGTCATGATCCCAATACTCATGAACTGTGCTGATTCAATTTTTCTGTGTAATTTTGTTTTGCTCAAAATAGATTTTAGGCTGTTTATGCCTTTTTCAGAATACATCTCTCTCTCGAGAAAGCTATGAATTTTTTTGAAGTCTAATGATTCGAAATCAAAATTAAGTTTTGTAGCATTGAAAGAATTTTATTATGAGCGAATTTACTATCTATAGAAAATGCATGAAATAAGTGCGACGGAGGAATATTTTCAGCCAAACTTGGGTTCAGCATAGGACCCGTTATATTTCGACGAAGACATGAATCACAATTTTTGACATAATTTTGTACAAGCACCGGCAAGTTTTCAAAAACTGCAAATTCGCGTACTCGTTCTAGCGTTTTTATATACCCTTGATGGGCACCTAACAATAATTTGTTATGCATTAAGGCAATGGTTGTGGAGATAAGTTCTTTTGGTACCAAAATTTTATATTTATTTACACGTCTTTTATCTCCAGTACTATCGACTGCATAAACTAGCCCATTATGAATTACCAGTTCATATTTTAGAAGCCACTTTGGTAATATGTTTGCTTCATCTGCCTCAATTTTTAGCCTGGGAGACTCTATACCAGATTCATGTACATGATTTCCCTGTGAGCACAAGCTTGTGCCACCTTTGCGCGCCGGAATGCCACCCTTTTCTGCATCCCTATGGATGCAATCCTTTTCTGCATCCCTTAGAGGGGCCCCAATGGCTTCCCTCTGGATTACATGACCCCTTGTCATGACTTGCTCGTGACCAACAGGCACGATAGGCCTACCCCTTACGGTCGACCGACTATTACAAATTACAGAATTTGTGTCCGAGTCCTGAGACTCCATCTCCCGAAAATCAAATCGTTTTCCGGGTACAGTTTCCAAAAATTTGTACGCTGCTTTTATTTCTTTATCGCGCTTTTGAGCCTGTCTGAGTTCCTTCTCTCCTAGTCCAATAAAATCAACATATTCACCTTGAAGGCAGTCAAATTCCTGTTCCAACTCATCAAGATTAACTTTTCTGTATTTTTCAACAAATTCAGAACTAGGGCGGCTCAAATAGTCGCTAGGATTTTTAACTCCAGGAATGTGATGAAAGGTAAATTGCTCACTGTCTATTAAAACAGCAATACGGTATAACTTGCTATTTACGTCTTTAGCTCTCTTTAAATAAGATAGGGCCCTGCAATCTGTATAGCAATGTGTATGAGCGGACCATAGAAAGGTTTTTTGAAAATGTTTAATCCCGGAATAAAGTGCGAATAATTCTCTATTATGATTGTCATATCTAGACGCGGGTCCGCTGAGAATTTTAGAATAGCTTGCAACTATTTGAAAGCGATCTGTGGTTTTGCATTTTACACAAAGTAGAGCGCTAATTGCTTTCATGCTAGCATCTGTGAACAAATGAAAATCCTCTGATTTCGATGGAAAACGGAGTAGAATTGTGTTTGGATTAGTAAGTTCGGATTTTAGTTTTTCAAAAGCCTCCATTTCGGTGGGTCCAAAAACAAATGGGACATTTTTGCGAGTTAGGCAAACCAAAGGATATGAAATTTCTGCGTAGTTAAGGTAAAAACTTCGTAGAAATGAAGTCATGCCTAGGAAACTACGAACGTCCGAAACGTCCTTAGGCGGTGTCATCGCCCTAATCGCTTCAACCTTTGATTCCTGGGGAGAGATCCCTTCGGGTGAGACTTTGAATCCTAACAGATTGACTGAATTTGCAAAAAAATAGCATTTTGATAAATTGAGTTTAAGGTTGAATTCACGTATCCTTTCAAAAACAATTTGTAAATGTCTCAAATGATCTTCAAATTTTTCGCTTTCCGTATGTATTGTTAGGTCATCTACGTACCAACTCAGAAAATCAGAGAAATTTATTTCGTCATTTGTTTTACTAGGGACGTCCCGAAAAATTATTCCCAAAAATTCTAAAAATTGTCTAGGACTGCTTTTAGCTCCCATTGGTGCTTTTAAAAATCGGTATGACATACCTTTAACATTGAAAGAAAATAATTGGCGACTTTCTTCGGATAAATTGCATGCATAAAAGGAGTGTTTGATGTCTAATGTAGAAAATTGTTTTTTTCCTGCCATATCAGTTATAACTTCTTCAATTCTGCGAATTTCCCATTGACTATCTTTAATACCTTTATTGACTTCTCTAAGATCAATTAAGAACCCACTGTTTTCCTCATTCCAAAGATGTTTGGGTAAGATTTTGCCCTCTTTATTAGGTTTGCCAATGATAAAAACAGGTGAGTTGAATGGTGATCGACCCACTTCAATAATCTTAGCTCGAAGCATTTCCTTAACGTGTTTCATTATTACTTCCTGCATTAAAAATGGTAATGGAAATTGTTTTTTGCTTTTAATTGGAACTGTTTCATCAATTGGAACGACAAATCCATCTAAGTCATTACCCCCAATATCATAAGCAGTGCGAGCGAATACATCTTTAAATTTACAAATGAAAGTTTTAAATTTTTCACTATTTTTATCGGTTAATTCTCCGGTATTGACATGTTTTAAAAATTCATCATTAGGCCATTCAGTTTTTAAATCTACCTGAGTTTTATTGCTTTGAGAAAATTCATTTTCAGCACAGGCTGCAATTAACCCAGAGCTTGAGGCTAAGTCGTTTGGGAGAAGCTCAAAATGTCCCATTAATTTACCTCTTAATAAGGTTACTTTATCTTGCGTGGGGTTAAAAAATACTAAGGGAAATGAGGAATGAGACACTTCACTGATTGACCCTGAAATACAGATTTGCCACGCTGGTGAAGGCGTGAACATCAGGCAATCCCCATGAGCTACAGGACTTTGGTTACTAGATTGCGGTTTCACTTTAATTATTCTAAAAGAGTTTGGTGAAATGGTTATCTGTTTAGCTACATATACATTTCCTGTACAAGCGTTACCAGTGTTTTCGGCAAAAAATGCGCTAAAATTTTCTTGATATAGACTATTGGAGCCTAAACTGATTTGGTTTCGACGGGTATCAAGAGAAATTTCCAAGCAATTTAAGAAATCATAGCCTACTATTAGAGGAAACTTAAGTTCACTAATAACAAGAAATTCCCAATGAATTTTTCTTTGTTTCACTCCGTCAGATATAGCAACAAGAATTTTGATTTTCCCCAAAACATGCAAAATATTTCCACTCAAGGATTTTACAGCTGAAAATGACGTTTTAATTTTCTTTTGTGTTTGCTCCGGAAGGCTGTAGAATAAATTTTCCGATAATAGTGACCTTTGACAACCGGTGTCAATAAATGCTAAGATTTTAATAGATTCGCACAATATTACATCATACATAAATGGAAATGAGACACAGTTGGTTGATTCTGGTATACTCAAATAACAAACTTGTGAACCAGAATGGTTCACAGAAGAAATATTATTTATTAGAGGACTTCGCATAAGGTTCGACTCGGCCTCCGGTAAAGTCGAATTATTTAGTTTTTTTTTGGTTTCCTTGTGGTAGATTTATAGGCGCTGGGGCTAAGCAAAATTTTGACTTGTGCCCTATTTCACCACAGCGGATACACGTTATAGGTTCCTTACATTCAGATTGTCTATGTGGACCCCTACAATTCCAACATTTTATGCGAGCATTATTTCTACCACTAAAATCATTCCTGAAATAATTACCTCTAGTTGATCTTGACATAGAGGGAGTTCGGCTTTGTGACATATCATGGTTAATGTTTTGACTGCTGACTGCTGCAGTTAAAACTTCATTAGGACTACAAAATGTTAAATCTATTGTTTCAAATTTCCTAGCTAATTCTAGTAGTTCATCATTATCGCAATCTGGTGATGCTTGTTCCATTACTCGGCGCGCGATATTAGTTTTTAAGCCACTTTTAAAAATGTTTGATATGAGACTACTGGCGTCGTTTTGGTCGGCTGACTTGCAATAATCCTTTGCCTTACCAACTAGTCTAGAATAAAATTGAGAGACTAATTCGTTCTCTTTCTGTTTTTCTCTAACTAATTCTTGTAGTTTTTGTCCTACACTTTTTTCTGGGCAAAAGGCTATTTTAAGGGTTCTTTCGAGGTCTGAAAGATTTTTGATACTGTCCGGATCAACATTATAGAGAAATCTCTGAATTTCCCCCCTGGTGTAACAGATAGCCTGAGACACCATAGAGGCGTCCCCCTTGGACTGACTCTTTTGTATTTGTTTTAGAGTTAAGATCCAGGAATGAATATCGCCTGGATGCGAAAGTATAGGAATTGGCGGACATTGTTCTATATAATAATTAACAGGCATAGGAGGAGTTGGTTGGTAAATATCAGAACCAACTCTCTGCGAGGTCAGACGAGCCTCTGCATCTGCTAGCCTAGCTTCGAGGTCTTTAACATGGGCCTCTAAATCGGCTGGCATGGTTTTAAACTTAAGGCTAGGAAATAGAGACAGCTTAACGAATTATTAGAAAGGAGTTTCTAAAGAGTAGTCAACAACACCGTGAGTAGCTGCCACCAATGTGAAGTATGGTATATTTCTCTAAAGAGATACCGTCTTATTGGTCCCCAGTGGGGGGTGATCAAGCCTCCACGAGGACAAGACCTTGGGTAGCGTGGTAGGCAGGATTCGTATCTACTCAAGAGGTTGCTAAAACTACTTTAATAAACGAATAAACAAAATACAATACTAGAGTACACTTGTGAACAGTCCTCTTGAAGCCGTAGAGAATCCGAGCTATAGTCAACTTGCACCGGCTGGCACCGTTGATTTGGAAGTGGCTGCTACACTTTCCAAGCTCGCCGTCTAGGTTGGCTAGTGGAGGTTACTGGAACTCTCCGACGGCAGTGATGTGGAGGTTATTGTTAAACTCTCCCAGCGCACCGTATATTATAGAAAGATGGAGGTTGCTCGAACTCTCCCAGCGGTGTTCCTCTAACCAGTTGTCACTGTTGGTTCTCAAAGCTGAACTGTCCACAAGTTGTCTTTTCCCCCTTCTTATCTTCCAAGGCCCAAGCATACAATACTGGTTCCATGACCCCCCAAAGTAGCCTCTCATTGGCTGGCAGGTTTTTGGTCATGTGATCCACTACCTTGAATAGAAAAGAAAGCAGAAACAAGTACATAAAACAACACATACCTAACTATACCCTTGAATTGGAACATGCACTAAATACCAAAAATATACCCTTAACGTAATAAAACACTAAATACAAGAAATACACTTACTTGCGTAAGCCTAGCAACAATCTTTACAGAAAGATCACGGATGCGTGTTTATTTGTTTTTTTTTTATTTTTTTTTTTTCCCCAGGGGTGATCGTATCGACCCAGTGGTCCTAGAATATCGTGAGAGGGCTCATTGGAACGGAAATTAAAAGTTCTAGTGCCCTTTTTAAGTGACCAAAAAAATGGAGGGCAACTAGGCCCCCTCCCACGCTTATTTTTTTCCCAAAGTCACCCGATCAAAATTTTGAGATAGCCATTTTGTTCAGCATGGTCGAAAATATGATAAATATGTCTTTTAGGGTGACTTAAACCCCCGAAGTTCCCAGAGGGAGGGCTAAAAGTCATGAACTTTACCCAATGTTAACATATAGTATTGGTTATTGGGAAGTATACAGAAGTTTTCAGGAGGTTTTTTCTGGTAGTGGGAGGGAAGGGTGGGTCGGGGGTTATGTTGAAGGATCTGTTCATGAAGGAAGTTTTCATGGGGGAAGGGAAATTGCTATGAAGGGGGCGCCGGACTTGCCAGCATTATTTATTGGTTATTGGGAAGTATACAACCATTTTCAGGAAGGATTTTTTCTGGAGGGGGGGGGGGCTAGAGGAGGGGGTTACTCTTGAGAATATTTCCGTGGAGGATGTTTCTTTGGGGTAAGGGACATTTCTATGAAGGGGGTGCCGGATTTCCAAGCATTATTTAAAAAACGATCAGAAATTAAATAAAAAAAACAAGTTTTTTCAACTGAAATGTAAGAAGGAATATTAGAACTTAAAACGAACAGAAATTATAACGTATGTGAGGGGGTTCTCCCCCAAGTCAATACCTCGCTCTTTACGCTACAGTTTTTTTAGTGCTTTCAAAAGAGCTATCTATTCTAATTAAACGGCCTTTGTGATTCAGGGGTTTGTGAATCAAAATTTTTTTTAACTTTTAACGTAAAAAGCGTGGTATTGAATTAGGGGAGAACCCCCTCATATACGTAATAACATATACGTAATAAAAAAAAAACAATAAAAAAACAAGCGATACGGCTCAATAGTAATCGAAACTTTTAAAAATGGAATTTTGATGTCAATAAATGTATCAAAAGAATGTGTTTATAATGCTGATTCTAAATGTATAAATTTTATTAAGTTTAGTATTACTCATCAAATTCTACGAGCCTGAGAAAATTTACTCGATTTTTTAAAGAGGGGGGAAACATCCCCTACAAGTGAAAGAATTTTAATGAAAATCACACCGTCAGATTCAGCGTATCAGAAAACCCTATTACATAGGTTTCAAGCTCATATCTGCAAAAATCTGCAACTTTGTATTTTTTGCCAGAAGAAAAATATACGAATATAGAAATTAGTTACGTAAGTTAATTTGTAAAGACATCCATTTAGCAAAAGAAAAGTAAAATTTTTATGCAAATAAAAGCTGCATTAACTAAAAAACGATCAGAAATTAAATAAAAAAAACAAGTTTTTAAACTGAAAGTAAGGAGCGAGATTAAAACTTAAAACGAACAGAAATTATTCCGTATATGAAAGGGGCTGTCCCCTCCTCAACGCCTCGCTCTTTACGCTAAAGTTTGACTCTGTCTCACAGCTTTATTTTTTAAAACAATAAAAAACTTTAGCGTAAAGAGCGAGGCGTTGAGGAGGGGACAGCCCCTTTCATATACGGAATAATAAAAATAAAAAAAAACAAGTTTTTTAAACTGAAAGTAAGGAGCGACATTAAAACTTAAAACGAACAGAAATTATTCCGTATATGGAAGGGGCTTTCCCCTCCTCAACGCCTCGCTCTTTACGCTAAAGTTTTTTATTGCTTTAAAAAATAAAGTTTTGAGACAGAGTCAAACTTTAGCGTAAAGAGCGAGGCGTTGAGGAGGGGAAAGCCCCTTCCATATACGGAATAATTTCTGTTCGTTTTAAGTTTTAATGTCGCTCCTTACTTTCAGTTTAAAAAACTTGTTTTTTTTTATTTTTATTATTCCGTATATGAAAGGGGCTGTCCCCTCCTCAATGCCTCGCTCTTTACACTAAAGTTTTTTATTGTTTTAAAAAATAAAGTTGTGAGACAGAGTCAAACTTTAGCGTAAAGAGCGAGGCGTTGAGGAGGGGACAGCCCCTTTCATATACGGAATAATTTCTGTTCGTTTTAAGTTTTAATGTCGCTCCTTACTTTCAGTTTAAAAAACTTGTTTTTTTTATTTAATCAGAATCTAGAACATGTCAAGGAGTTCAAATGCATTGGTAGCTTGATCAATTGTGGTGGTGAAACAATGACCGAAACTAAAGGCAGAATTTACCAGTCAACTAGAGGTTTCATCAATTAGTTTGTAATAACGAACTGTAAGTCAGGAACGACCCGGCTCAATAGTAACCGAAACTCTAAAAAACAGGATTTTGAAACCAATAGATAAATCAAAGAAACGGCTTCGTATGATGATTTTAAATATATAAGTTTCGTCTTACGGCTATGTAGAAATTAAAGGCTACGAGGCTGATAAAATTTGCCTGATTTAATGGTGTTGTTTTTCAAATAAGGGCTAAATATAGTCACAATTCCAAAATGGAAGTCTTTCATTACATTTAAATATTTTCTAAGTTTAGTAAAATTATACCAAAAAATTGATCTACACAGGTCACTCCTTACTGACAGTTCGCTATATAAGTATATATATTATGGCATAGTTGAAAGCTCCATGAACATTTAATAATTTTTTTAATTTTTTGTGTTTTCTTAAGAAAATGCCCAATATTTAACAAACTAGTGGAATTCTAAATCCAAGATGAATTTCATTATTGAGATAGTATTCAACAAAAAAGTCTTACAGTGTTTGAGTTACTCATTGATATAATTGATTAACAAATCTTTAGTTCAATGCAGACTGCTCTAATGAACAACAAACATAGACTTACATCGGAAATGGAAGTAAGGGTACAACAACTTGTTTAACCTATGTTATTAAATAAATTGAAAAACAAGCAAATGTCTCTCATCGCTTTCATACAGAACTTTTCAGGATGAAACGGTTATATTAATCAGATAAAACATCATCTTTTAATTCCCAGCGCAGCTAAGTTTTATACATCCAAAGCTACGAGCCGGAGAAAATTTGTCTGATTTTCGAAAAAAGGGAGTAAGACATCATTGAGGACGTAGAATTTTAATGAAAAACAAACCATTGGCTTCAGTATACCAAAGAACCCTACTGTAGAGGTTTCAAGCTCATATCAGAGAACCCTACTGTAGAGGTTTCAAGCTCATATCAGCAAAAATTTTGAATTTTGCATTTTTGACAGAATGGAAGGATTTTGTACGGGGATTAATTTTACATGAGGAAGGAGGTTTCCAGGGGTGAAATTTTCAGGAACAAATTTTACTGATTTTTTTCGGATTTTTTCTGAGGAGATGGAGCCAGATTTCCCGGCATTATCTAAAAACGGACAGAAATTATATTTTTAAAAAAAACTGTATTTTATTTTATTATTTAATCATTTACCAAGGACCTCTCTTCGATAGATTACTAAAGAACCTCCCTTTTTAAGTCGAAATTTTGCTCCTGTTCTTTCGAGATTAGATTTTGAATTTGTCAGTTACCCAAATCTGTTCTTCACTAGATTAACTAAAGTGATAGGAACCTCCTAAGGACCTTGTATATCCCCTATGTAAATTAAGGTTTAGCTCTTTTCACTTTAAAGATTTGCTTTTGAATTAGTCATTAACCAAAATCTTTTCTTAAGAACCTTAAATGTTCCCTTCTTAAAAACAATCTTAACTCTGGCAAAAAAAAAAATATTATCGAATGAACCCTCTTATGATGTTCTAGGACCACTGGGTCAATTCTATAACGACGTTTGTGTTTCAGGAGTCATTCTTAAAGTATTGGGACAGATTAATAAAAAAGCTCTAATCAGGCATAATCCTTCTTCTGACAAAAAATACAATGTTTCCAATGAACCCTCTTACAATATTCTAGGACCACATGGTCGATTCTATAAAAACCCTTGTGTTTCAGGAGATATTTTTAAAGAATTTGGACCGAATTTTAACTTTAGTGTAAAGAGATAGGTGTTGAAGAGGGGACAATAGATATAGATGACAGAGCAGAATTGAAACATCAAATACAAAATCCCACATTTTCGCATGGAAATACCAAAACCATAGGTTAGGTTTGGTTAGCTTACATGTGCTCCATTCTTAAATACAATCTTAGCTCTTTTTATTTTCAATTGTGTTTCAGATTTCTCATTTACTAAGATATCTTCACCTTAAATTGCCAAAGACACCCAGAACCTCCGAAGTCATAATATAAAGGAGTGTTAAGATGATTAATAAAAAAGCTCTAATCAGGCATAATCCTTCTTCTGGCAAAAAATCGATGTTTCGATTGAATCCCTCTTATGATAATCTAGGACCACTAGGTCGATTCTATAACGACCCTTGAGTTTCAGGAGTCGTTCTTAAAGGGTCGAGACAGAATTTGAACTTTAGCGTAAAGAGCTAGGTGTTGAGGAAGGGACAATAGATATAGATGACATTGCACAATTGAAACATCAAAAAAACCAAATTCCACATTTTTGCACAGAAATACCAAAACCATAGGTTAGGTTAGGCTAGCTTACATGCGCGCATGTAAGCTAACTTAACATAACCTATGGTTTTGGTATTTCTGTTCAAATTCCTTAAAAACTTTGTTCGAATTCTGTCCCAATTCCTTAAAAAAGACTCCTGAAACACAAGGGTCGTTATAGAATTGACCTAGTGGTCCTAGAATATTGTAAGAGGGTTCGTTCAAAACATTATATGTTTTTGTCAGAAGAAGGATTATACCTGATAAGAGCTTTTTTATTAATCTGTCCCAATTCTTTAAGAACAACTCCTGAAACACAAAGGTAGTTATAGAATCAACCAAGTGGTCCTAGAATATCATAAGAGGGCTCATTCGAAACATTGTATTTTTTGCCTGAAGAAGGATTATGCCTGATTAGAGCTTTTTTATTAATCATCTTAACACTCCTTTATATTATGACTTCGGAGGTTCTGGGTGTCTTTGGCAATTTAACGGTGAAGATCTCTTAGTAAATGAGAAATCTGAAGGACAATTGAAAATAAAAAGAGCTAAGATTGTATATAAGAATGGAACACATGTAAGCTAACCTAACGTATGGTTTTGGTATTTCCATGCGAAAATGTGGAATTTTGTATTTGATGTTTCAATTGTGCACTGTCATCTATATATATTTTCCCCTCCTCAACACCTAGCTCTTTATGCTAAAGTTCGAATTCTGTCCCAATTCTTTAAGAACGACTCCTGAAACACAAGGGTCGTTACAGAATTGACCACTTGGTCCTAGAATATTGTAAGGGGGTTCGTTCAAAACATTATATGTTTTTGTCCGAAGAAGGAATAGGTCTGATTAGAGCTTTTTTATTAATCTGTCCCAATTCTTTAAGAACGACTGCTGAAACACAAGTGTAGTTACAGAATTGACCCAATGGTCCTAGAACATCATAAGAGGGTTCATTTTAAACATTGTATTTTTTGCCAGAAGAAGGATTATGTCTGATTAGAGCTTTTTTATTAATCATCTTAAAACTCCATTATATTATGACTTCGGAGGTTCTGGGTGAACTTTGGCAATTTAACGGTGAAGATCTCTTTATAAATGAGAAATCTGAAAGACAAATGAAAATAAAAAGAGTTAAAATTGTATTTAAGAAGGGAGCATTTAAGGTTCTTAGGAAAAATTTTGGTAAATGACTAATTCAAAAGCAAACCTTTAAACTGAAAAGAGCTAAATTTTAATTTAAATAGGGGATATATAAGGTCCTTAGGAGGTTCCATTCACTTTGGGTAATCTAGTGAAGAACAGATTTGGGTAACTGACAAATTCAAAGTCTAATCTCGAAACAACAGGAGCAAAATTTCAACTTAAAAAGGGAGGTTCTTTAGTAATCCGTCGAAGAGAGGTTCTTGGTAAATGATTTTACCACTTATGATACCATTTTTTATTACCAAAGATTACCATAGATTACCGTAGATAGTATTTCAACTCTGGTTGGGTTTTTTGTTTTGGCTCGAAAACTACGCGGGTATTCCGCCCGCAATCAACTCATATTCATAGCAATACAGCATGAACAATATCAATAGCAATAACAGCACAGTTGAATAAATTTCTAGTGTAAGAAGAGAAAATGAGAATCCAAACAAGAATACCCATTTATAGGATAACCAAATAGTTTATAGATCGTAAAACATCTTCAAATCAGCATTGAAAAAATAAATTGGACTCAAAATGAACAGAAAATACAATAGATGACCGAGTCAAACTCAAAACATGCAGATATTAACAATAGTAGTTCTCGAAAGCACTATGCCTTTCAAAGGTAAAACATAAATTTGCAGCTTACTGAATATTAGAACAAAGTAAAAATACGGTTAGCCTCTTAAAGTATAACATGTACAGAACTCCATTAAACCAAAAAAGACCAGTAAAATAAAACCGAATAATCTATAGATCGTAAAACTTCCACTAATCAGCATTGATAAATAAATTGAACCCAAGACGAACAGAAAATACAATAGATGACTGAGTCAAACTCAAAACAAGCAGAAATTAACAAGAGTAGTATTCGAAAGATCTATGTCTTTCCAATGTAAAGCATAAATTTGCAGTTTACCAAATATCAAAACAAAGTAAAAATATGGTTAGCCTCTAAAAGTATAGAAGGTTTGCGTCCTAAGATAAAATCCCAGTTTTTAATGATAGGTTAGATATTGTTGTATAAATTAAATAAAATCAATAAGTTCTTGCATTTGAACCTTTGAGTATTGCGAATATTAGAAAGGTCACTGAATTCTGTATGAAGTCTTGAAGAAACGCTTTATGCCCTCCTCCCCTGCGAGCATAACCTTAAAAAGGAATTCAAACTCAACTTTATTAGAGAAATATGTATAAAATTAACCTTAAAAACATGCAAAAATGACTGAACTTCTGCTCGTTTTGAAATAACTCCAGGATACCTGGCTCCACCTCCAATAATCTAAAACTGTGATATTTCGGAGAAGAACTAAATATCTAAAGATAAAATATGTCTATTTCTGCTCGAAAACTCCCTAAGGGGAGGCAAAATGATGAATGTGGCTCTGATTCTCCTAGATCCCTCTCCCTCAGGATTTTAAATAATAATTCTTATTGGGATTTGTCTTTGAAAATATCAGTTTTTGTTTTTTTCAGTGAAAAAAGATAGCACCTTCTAGATTCTGAGTAACTCATTCCCTCCCCCCTATTTTCCAAGTGGTGGTGGCGCACTGACGGCTTTGTGACACTTTGGTGGTGGTCAATCGGAGCTCTCGTTGACGGTGTTCGGTTGATGTGCCGTCATTTTCATTAATGTCACTTATTTTTCAGAGTTGTCTCCTCCCTTTCTTCAGAAATTTGTCAGTTAATCGCGTCCGGGCTTTTACCGTCCCGTTCCCTCATGATTTTAATAATAAATCTTTTTGGGATTTGTCTTTGAAAAATATCAATTTTTGTCATTTTCAGTGAAAAAATAGCGCCTTCTAGATTCTGAGTAACTCATTCCCTCCCCCCTATTTTCCAAGTGGTGGTGGCGCACTGACGGCTTTGTGACACTTTGGTAGTGGTCAATTGGAGCTCTGATTGACGGTGTTCAGTTGATGTGCCGTCATTTTCATTAATGTCACTTAATTTTCAGGGTTGTCTCCCCCTTTCTTCAGAAATTGGTCATTAAATCACGTCAAGGCTTTTACCAAGGACATTAAATCTCATACAGGCTTTTACCAAGGACGTTAAAACTCATACAGGTTTTTACCAAGGGCATTAAATCTCATATAGGTTTTTACTGAGGACATTAAATCTCGTACAGGCTTTTACCAAGGACATTAAATCTCGTCCCGTATGTAAATAATCCATATCCACCTAATTGTTGAATTTTAGACATGAAAATTATGGATATATTTAAAAATATTAAGTAGATCTGTCTATACATTTATAGAAAGCCCCCGAGTATATACAAGAAGGCCAAACCATTCCGGTTAGCTTTTTTAGTCATAGTGCTCATTATGGAGATAATGTATGGGCCGAGTGGGAGCTCACCGGAAGCGAAGAGCTTCTTCTTTGTGATGCTAGCGTCGATTCTACAGATTGTGTTACGGAAGTTCATTACACTAAGGATAGGCTATCATATACTTCAGATGAGTTGGTGAGGAGGAGGCTTTCGGGTTGACTCTGTGTCGAAGATGACGAGCGGTTAAATGATGACATGCCCCCTCTGAGTAATATAGTGATAATAGAAGATGATGATATTCAAGTAATTGAACCTGACATTATATATTTAAAGACTGTTATAAATATTTATCTGTCAAATGAATAAAGATTATAAGAATGCTTTTTATTTAAATAGCATGGTTGAAAAAAGGAAATGTTGATTTCTTAAAAAAAAAACATTACACAGCTAACTTCTGCGAAATTTTTTTTTATCTTTGATAGAAAACTTGGCTGTGGACTGATAACACTCTAAGTGGGTGATCTAATCAATCTGAACTGTTCTTGTAGAGATATCTCAGCTGCTATCCCTACTCTAGGCATATCGAGTATGAGAAAATTAATACAGTACAAACAAATTTACTATAAGATTATGGTATAAAACTTATCAAAATGGTATATGAGTTTTTCCTGATCGATTTTCGATGTTAATATCCATTCCATAGAATAACCTCTTATGTTATCTCTTAAATGGCCACTTTTTCTCTTCTCTTAGATCATATTCATCACAATATTCAGTGCTATATATTACACTATGCACATTTTTCTTTGAGTATTCATTATTGTCTTTTATAGAATATTTTGAGCTATCTCTGTAGAGAAATTCCTCTTTTCACTGTCTCTTCTTTCGATCTTCCTTTTCTGTCTTATCAAACCTTGTTTTAGGCGAGCTTGCTTGCAATCTGTATAAATTTCTCCCCATATCATGTGTGATTTTTCTCCTCATTTCCTCCAGATTTTTCTCGTCTATCCTGCGTCTACATTGTATAAACATGCAGTAGGTTCATGAGAATGCTCAAAATCATGATAATGTCCTTTACATATAGAACAGTCGCAATAAAAGGATATTTCTAATTCAATTTGTTCATTCACGTTATCGCACTGCTAACTCTAGACTTAGTGGATCAATATTATTGTTCCGTTAATTCTCACACTAATAACAACTATAGCAAAAATCCTTCCTTATATTCACTGCGATCTTGTTCCGTTCGTGTTTCCAACTGCTGTGACAGACCTAGAAACAGGTGTCATTGATCTGGTCCCATTACACACTCTTATCCAGCAATGATGTAAACTTCTGTTCGGAGCAATAGGCTTCGAAACATCAAACAAGTTGACCAACAAACATAACCATGAAACAACATCAAATCATATATCCAACAAACCATATAACCATCAACAAACAGAAGCATGAAACAACACTCACAATCATAGACGCCCTTATCTGACAATGATGTAAACTTCTGATCGGAGTAACAGGCTTAGAAACATCAAACAAGTTGACCTACAAACAGAACAGAAAAAACATCACATAACCATCAACAAACAGGCCTAAAAAGAAGTGTGGTCTTGTATATCTCGGGATTTTAGGCATCTGATTGGTCTAGAAATAACCCTTTTACCAAGGACATTGAATCTCGTCAAAAGTTTTTACTAAGGAAATTAAATCTCTTCTAGGGTTATACCAAGGATATTAGATCTTTTCAATGCCCATACATGTATGTGTAATCAGTATGTAAATATGGGGTTCTGCTGTCAACGAAGTTGTATATTTTTCCGTCTTAGTGTAGTTTTGTAATGTTCCCACTGTTACAGAAGTCGCCTTTAACGATAAGAAATATTTGATATCCCCAAAGTCTCCTCCTACTAAGACATCTACTGCTAGATTAGGTACTAAGCCTACTTTTATTGTTTTTCTTTGGATTGTAATGTCTTTCCTTGCAATTTCTATTCTAACCCAAGCAGACGGGCATGGAATCTTGTCTCCATAATAACATAATGTTGTAATCTTATCTTTATGGTCTCTCTCCGTTCTATTAATTAGGTCAGTTCGCACATAAGTTTGATCAAGAACCCTACTGTAGAGGTTTCAAGCTCCTATCTACAAAAATGTGGAATTTTCCATTTTTTGCCAGAATAAAGATCACGGATGCGTGTTTATATATTTTTTTTTCTTCTTCTTTTCCCCAGGGGTGATCGTATCGACCCAGTGGTCCTAGTATATCGTGGGAGGGCTCATTGAAATGGACATTAAAAGTTCTAGTGCCCTTTTTAAGTGACCAAAAAAAATGGAGGGCAACTAGGCCCCCTACCACGCTCCTTTTTTTTCCCAAAGTCACTCGATCAAAACTTTGATATAGCCATTTTGTTCAGCATGGTCAAAATATTATAACTATGTCTTTTAGGAAGACTTAATCCCTCGAAACCCCAGGGGGAGGGCTGAAAGTTATGAACTTTACCCAATGTTAACATATAGTATTGGTTATTGGGAAGTATACAGAAGTTTTCAGTGGGAATTTTTTCTGGTAGTGGGGGGTGGGGGTGGGTCGCGGGTTATATAGGAGGATCTTTTCATGAAGGAAGTTTTCATGGGGGAAGGGACATTGCTATGAAGGGAGCGCCGGATTTCCCATCATTATTTTAAAAAAATCAGGAATTAAATACAAAAAAACAAGTTTTTCAACTGAAAGTAAGGAGCAACATCAAAACTTAAAACGAACAAAAAAATATTAGCTATATGATTGGGTTCACCTTCTAGTCAATGCCTCGCTCTTTAAGCCAAAAATTTTTTAGTACTTTCATAAGAGCTATTTATTCTAATTAACGGCCTTTGTGATTAAGGGGTCATTTTTAAAGAATTGGAACAAAATTCGAACTTTAGCTTAAAGAGCAAGGTATTGACTAGGGGGCAAACCCTCTAATATACGTATTAAAAATATATGAATATAAAAGTTCATTACGTAAGTTAATTCGGAAGTTACGTATATTTATTACTAATAAAAACGTTCGTAAATAAAATTCAACAAGTTTCGAGAAAGCCATTTAAAGAAATAAAAGTAAAATTAATATGCAAATTTCGTTTTAATTATTCATGCACGGCGAGCCAAAATCAAAACCTGCATTAATTAAAAAACGTTCACAAATGAAATAAAAAAAAACAAGTTTTTTTTAACTGAAAGTAAGGAACGACGTTAAAACTTAAAACGAGCAAAAATTATTCCGTATATGAAAGGGGCTGTCCCCACCTCAACGCCTCGCTCTTTACGCTAAAGTTTGACTTTCTCACAGCTCATTTTTTTTTAAACAATAAAATTTTGTTTTAATTGCAAATTTTTGTAATTAACTTTAACGAAATTCACACCATTAGATTCAGCTTATCAACCAGCATTATTAAAGAAGCTTCAAACTCATATCTGCAAAAATGTGGAATTTTGCATTTTTAATTAAATTTAACGAAAATTACACCATCACATTAAGCTTATCAGAGAACCCTATTAAAGAAGTTTCACGCTCCTATCTGCAAAAAGGTGGAAATTTGCATTTTTTGCTCGAAGAAAGATCACGATGCGTGCCCTCCAAAAATGGAGGGCAACTAGGCCCCCTCCCACGCTCATTTTTTCTCAAAGTCACCCAATTAAAATTTTGAGATAGCCATTTTGTTCAGCATAGTCGAAAATCTAATAAATATGTCTTTTAGGATGACTTAATCCCCCACAGTTCCCAGGGGAAGGGCTGCAAGGTATGAACTTTGCCCATTGCTTACATATTGTATTGGTTATTGGGAAGTATATAGACATTTTCAGGAAGGATTTTTTTCTGGTGGGGGGGGGGCTGGAGGAGGGGGTTACTCGGGAGAATCTTTCCGTGGAGGATGTTTCTTTGGGGTAAGGGAAATTTCTATGAAGGGTGTGCCGGATTTCCAAGCATTATTTAAAAAACGATCAGAAATAAAATAAAAAAAAACAAGCTTTTTCAACTGAAAGTAAGAAGCAACATTAGAACTTAAAACGAACAGAAATTATTACGTATATGAGGGGGTTCACCCCCAAGTCAATACCTCACTCTTTACGCTACAGCTTTTTTTTAGTGCTTTCAAAAGAGCTATCTATTCTAATTAAACGGCCTTTGTGATTCAGGGGTTTTTGAATTAATTTTTTTTTAACTTTTAACGTAAAGAGCGTGGTATTGACTAAGGGGAGAACCCCCTCATATACGTAATAACATATACGTAATAAAAAAAAAATAAAAAAACAAGCGATACGGCTCAATAGTAATCGAAACTTTTAAAAACGGAATTTTGATGTCAATAAATGCATCAAAAGAATGGGCTTATAATGCTGATTCTAAATATATAAATTTTATTAAGTTTAGTATTACTCATGAAAGGCTACTAGCCTGAGAAAATTTACCTGATTTTTTAAAGAGGAAGGAAACATCCCCTACAAGTGAAAGAATTTTAATGAAAATCCCACCGTCAGATTCAGCATATCAGAAAACCCTATTACATAGGTTTAAAGCTCATATCTGCAAAAATCTGCAACTATATCTGCAACGTATTTTTTGCCAGAAGAAAAATATACGAATATAGAAGTTCGTTACGTAAGTTAATTTGTAAATTACGTCAAAGCCAAATTTAGAGACAGCCATTTCGCAAAAGAAGAGTAAAAATTTTATGCAAATTTTGTTTACTTATTCAATGACGGTGAGCCAAAATAAAAGCTGCATTAACTAAAAAACGATCAGAAATTAAATAAAAACAACAAGTTTTTTAAACTGAAAGTAAGGAGCGACATTAAAACTTAAAACGAACAGAAATTATTCCGTATATGAAAATGGCTGTCCCCTCCTCAATGCCTCGCTCTTTACACTAAAGTTTTTTATTGTTTTAAAAAATAAAGTTTTGAGACAGAGTCAAACTTTAGCGTAAAGAGTGAGGCGTTGAGGAGGGGAAAGCCCCTTCCATATACGGAATAATTTCTGTTCGTTTTAAGTTTTAATGTCGCTCCTTACTTTCAGTTTAAAAAACTTGTTTTTTTTTATTTTTATTATTCCGTATATGAAAGGGGCTGTCCCCTCCTCAATGCCTCGCTCTTTACACTAAAGTTTTTTATTGTTTTAAAAAATAAAGTTGTGAGACAGAGTCAAACTTTAGCGTAAAGAGCGAGGCGTTGAGGAAGGGACAGCCCCTTTCATATACGGAATAATTTCTGTTCGTTTTAAGTTTTAATGTCACTCCTTACTTTCAGTTTAAAAAACTTGTTTTTTTTTATTTAATCAGAATCTAGAACATGTCAAGGAGTTCAAATGCATTGGTAGCTTGATCAATTGTGGTGGTGAAACAATGACCGAAACTAAAGGCAGAATTTACCAGTCAACTAGAGGTTTCATTAATTAGTTTGTAATAACGAACTGTAAGTCAGGAACGACCCGGCTCAATAGTAACCGAAACTCTAAAAAACAGGATTTTGAAACCAAAAGATAAATCAAAGAAACGGCTTCGTATGATGATTTTAAATATATAAGTTTCGTCTTACGGCTATGTAGAAATTAAAGGCTACGAGGCTGATAAAATTTGCCTGATTTAATGGTGTTGTTTTTCAAATAAGGGCTAAATATAGTCACAATTCCAAAATGGAAGTCTTTCATTACATTTAAATATTTTCTAAGTTTAGCAAAATTATACCAAAAAATTGATCTACACAGGTCACTCCTTACTGACAGTTCGCTATATAAGTATATATATTATGGCATAGTTGAAAGCTCCATGAACATTTAATAATTTTTTTAATTTTTTGTGTTTTCTTAAGAAAATGCCCAATATTTAACAAACTAGTGGAATTCTAAATCCAACATGAATTTCATTATTGAGATAGTATTCAACAAAAAAGTCTTACAGTGTTTGAGTTACTCATTGATATAATTGATTAACAAATCTTTAGTTCAATGCAGACTGCTCTAATGAACAACAAACATAGACTTACATCGGAAATGGAAGTAAGGGTACAACAACTTGTTTAACCTATGTTATTAAATAAATTGAAAAACAAGCAAATGTCTCCCATCACTTTCATACAGAACTTTTCAGGATGAAACGGTTATATTAATCAGATAAAACATCATCTTTTAATTCCCAGCGCAGCTAAGTTTTATACATCCAAAGCTACGAGCCGGAGAAAATTTGTCTGATTTTCGAAAAAAGGGAGTAAGACATCATTGAGGTCGTAGAATTTTAATGAAAAACAAACCATTGGCTTCAGTATACCAAAGAACCCTACTGTAGAGGTTTCAAGCTCATATCAGAGAACCCTACTGTAGAGATTTCAAGCTCATATCAGCAAAAACGTGGAATTTTGCATTTTTTTTTGCCAGAATGGAAGGATTTTGTACGGGGATTAATTTTACATGAGGAAGGAGGTTTCCAGGGGTGAAATTTTCAGGAACAAATTTTACTGATTTTTTTCGGATTTTTTCCGAGGAGATGGAGCCAGATTTCCCGGCATTATCTAAAAACGGACAGAAATTATATTTTAAAAAAAACTGTATTTTATTTTATTATTTAATCATTTACCAAGGACCTCTCTTCGATAGATTACTAAAGAACCTCCCTTTTTAAGTCGAAATTTTGCTCCTGTTCTTTCGAGATTAGATTTTGAATTTGTCAGTTACCCAGATCTGTTCTTCGCTAGATTAACCAAGGTGACTGGAACCTCCTAAGGACCTTGCATATCCCCTATGTAAATTAAGGTTTAGCTCTTTTCACTTTAAAGATTTGCTTTTGAATTAGTCATTAACCAAAATCTTTTCTTAAGAACCTTAAATGTTCCCTTCTTAAAAACAATCTTAACTCTGGCAAAAAAAAAATATTATCGAATGAACCCTCTTATGATGTTCTAGGACCACTGGGTCAATTCTATAACGACGTTTGTGTTTCAGGAGTCATTCTTAAAGTATTGGGACAGATTAATAAAAAAGCTCTAATCAGGCATAATCCTTCTTCTGACAAAAAATACAATGTTTCCAATGAACCCTCTTACAATATTCTAGGACCACATGGTCGATTCTATAAAAACCCTTGTGTTTCAGGAGATATTTTTAAAGAATTTGGACCGAATTTTAACTTTAGTGTAAAGAGATAGGTGTTGAAGAGGGGACAATAGATATAGATGACAGAGCAGAATTGAAACATCAAATACAAAATCCCACATTTTCGCATGGAAATACCAAAACCATAGGTTAGGTTTGGTTAGCTTACATGTGCTCCATTCTTAAATACAGTCTTAGCTCTTTTTATTTTCAATTGTGTTTCAGATTTCTCATTTACTAAGATATCTTCACCTTAAATTGCCAAAGACACCCAGAACCTCCGAAGTCATAATATAAAGGACTGTTAAGATGATTAATAAAAAAGCTCTAATCAGGCATAATCCTTCTTCTGGCAAAAAATACAATGTTTCGAATGAACCCTCTAATGATAATCTAGGACCACTAGGTCGATTCTATAACGACCCTTGAGTTTCAGGAGTCGTTCTTAAAGGGTCGAGACAGAATTTGAACTTTAGCGTAAAGAGCTAGGTGTTGAGGAAGGGACAATAGATATAGATGACATTGCACAATTGAAACATCAAAAAAAACAAATTCCACATTTTTGCACAGAAATACCAAAACCATAGGTTAGGTTAGGCTAGCTTACATGCGCGCATGTAAGCTAACTTAACCTAACCTATGGTTTTGGTATTTCTGTTCAAATTCCTTAAAAACTTTGTTCGAATTCTGTCCCAATTCCTTAAAAAAGACTCCTGAAACACAAGGGTCGTTATAGAATTGACCTAGTGGTCCTAGAATATTGTAAGAGGGTTCATTCGAAACAATGTATTTTTTGTCAGAAGAAGGATTATACCTGATAAGAGCTTTTTTATTAATCTGTCCCAATTCTTTAAGAACAACTCCTGAAACACAAAGGTAGTTATAGAATCAACCAAGTGGTCCTAGAATATCATAAGAGGGTTCATTCGAAACATTGTATTTTTTTGCCTGAAGAAGGATTATGCCTGATTAGAGCTTTTTTATTAATCATCTTAACACTCCTTTATATTATGACTTCGGAGGTTCTGGGTGTCTTTGGCAATTTAACGGTGAAGATCTCTTAGTAAATGAGAAATCTGAAGGACAATTGAAAATAAAAAGAGCTAAGATTGTATATAAGAATGGAACACATGTAAGCTAACCTAACCTATGGTTTTGGTATTTCCATGCGAAAATGTGAAATTTTGTATTTGATGTTTCAATTGTGCACTGTCATCTATATATATTTTCCCCTCCTCAACACCTAGCTCTTTATGCTAAAGTTCGAATTCTGTCCCAATTCTTTAAGAACGACTCCTGAAACACAAGGGTCGTTACAGAATTGACCACTTGGTCCTAGAATATTGTAAGAGGGTTCGTTCAAAACATTATATGTTTTTGTCCGAAGAAGGAATAGGTCTGATTAGAGCTTTTTTATTAATCTGTCCCAATTCTTTAAGAACGACTGCTGAAACACAAGTGTAGTTACAGAATTGACCCAATGGTCCTAAAACATCATAAGAGGGTTCATTTGAAACATTGTATTTTTTGCCAGAAGAAGGATTATGTCTGATTAGAGCTTTTTTATTAATCATCTTAACACTCCTTTATATTATGACTTCGGAGGTTCTGGGTGAACTTTGGCAATTTAACGGTGAAGATCTCTTTATAAATGAGAAATCTGAAAGACAAATGAAAATAAAAAGAGTTAAAATTGTATTTAAGAAGGGAGCATTTAAGGTTCTTAGGAAAAATTTTGGTAAATGACTAATTCAAAAGCAAACCTTTAAACTGAAAAGAGCTAAATTTTAATTTAAATAGGGGATATATAAGGTCCTTAGGAGGTTCCATTCACTTTGGGTAATCTAGTGAAGAACAGATTTGGGTAACTGACAAATTCAAAGTCTAATCTCGAAACAACAGGAGCAAAATTTCAACTTAAAAAGGGAGGTTCTTTAGTAATCCGTCGAAGAGAGGTTCTTGGTAAATGATTTTACCACTTATGATACCATTTTTTATTACCAAAGATTACCATAGATTACCGTAGATAGTATTTCAACTCTGGTTGGGTTTTTTGTTTTGGCTCGAAAACTACGCGGGTATTCCGCCCGCAATCAACTCATATTCATAGCAATACAGCATGAACAATATCAATAGCAATAACAGCACAGTTGAATAAATTTCTAGTGTAAGAAGAGAAAATGAGAATCCAAACAAGAATACCCATTTATAGGATAACCAAATAGTTTATAGATCGTAAAACATCTTCAAATCAGCATTGAAAAAATAAATTGGACTCAAAATGAACAGAAAATAAAATAGATGACCGAGTCAAACTCAAAACATGCAGATATTAACAATAGTAGTTCTCGAAAGCAATATGCCTTTCAAAGGTAAAACATAAATTTGCAGCTTACTGAATATTAGAACAAAATAAAAATACGGTTAGCCTCTTAAAGTATGACATGTACAGAACTCCATTAAACCAAAAAAGACCAATAAAATAAAACCGAATAATCTATAGATCGTAAAACTTCCACTAATCAGCATTGATAAATAAATTGAACCCAAGACGAACAGAAAATACAATAGATGACTGAGTCAAACTCAAAACAAGCAGAAATTAACAAGAGTAGTGTTCGAAAGATCTATGTCTTTCCAAAGTAAAGCATAAATTTGCAGTTTACTGAATATTGAAACAAAATAAAAATACGGTTAGCCTCTAAAAGTATAGAAGGTTTGCGTCCTAAGATAAAATCCCAGTTTTTAATGATAGGTTAGATATTGTTGTATAAATTAAATAAAATCAATAAGTTCTTGCATTTGAACCTTTGAGTATTGCGAATATTAGAAAGGTCACTGAATTCTGTATGAACTCTTGAAGAAACGCTTTATGCCCTCCTCCCCTGCGCGCATAACCTTAAAAAGGAATTCAAACTCAACTTTATTAGAGAAATATGTATAAAATTAACCTTAAAAACATGCAAAAATGACTGAACTTCTGCTCGTTTTGAAATAACTCCAGGATACCTGGCTCCACCTCCAATAATCTAAAACTGTGATATTTCGGAGAAGAACTAAATATCTAAAGATAAAATATGTCTATTTCTGCTCGAAAACTCCCTAAGGGGAGGCAAAATGATGAATGTGGCTCTGATTCTCCTAGATCCCTCTCCCTCAGGATTTTAAATAATAATTCTTATTGGGATTTGTCTTTGAAAATATCAGTTTTTGTTTTTTTTCAGTGAAAAAAGATAGCACCTTCTAGATTCTGAGTAACTCATTCCCTCCCCCCTATTTTCCAAGTGGTGGTGGCGCACTGACGGATTTGTGACACTTTGGTGGTGGTCAATCGGAGCTCTCGTTGACAGTGTTCGGTTGATGTGCCGTCATTTTCATTAATGTCACTTATTTTTCAGAGTTGTCTCCTCCCTTTCTTCAGAAATTTGTCAGTTAATCGCGTCCGGGCTTTTACCGTCCCGTTCCCTCATGATTTTAATAATAAATCTTTTTGGGATTTGTCTTTGAAAAATATCAATTTTTGTCATTTTCAGTGAAAAAATAGCGCCTTCTAGATTCTGAGTAACTCATTCCCTCCCCTCTATTTTCCATGTGGTGGTGGCGCACTGACGGCTTTGTGACACTTTGGTAGTGGTCAATTGGAGCTCTGGTTGACGGTGTTCGGTTGATGTGCCGTCATTTTCATTAATGTCACTTATTTTTCAGAGTTGTCTCCTCCCTTTCTTCAGAAATTTGTCAGTTAATCACGTCAAGGCTTTTACCAAGGACATTAAATCTCATACAGGCTTTTACCAAGGACGTTAAAACTCATACAGGTTTTTTACCAAGGGCATTAAATCTCATATAGGTTTTTACTGAGGACATTAAATCTCGTACAGGCTTTTACCAAGGACATTAAATCTCGTCCCGTATGTAAATAATCCATATCCACCTAATTGTTGAATTTTAGACATGAAAATTATGGATATATTTAAAAATATTAAGTAGATCTGTCTATACATTTATAGAAAGCCCCCGAGTATATACAAGAAGGCCAAACCATTCCGGTTAGCTTTTTTAGTCATAGTGCTCATTATGGAGATAATGTATGGGCCGAGTGGGAGCTCACCGGAAGCGAAGAGCTTCTTCTTTGTGATGCTAGCGTCGATTCTACAGATTGTGTTACGGAAGTTCATTACACTAAGGATAGGCTATCATATACTTCAGATGAGTTGGTGAGGAGGAGGCTTTCGGGTTGACTCTGTGTCGAAGATGACGAGCGGTTATATGATGACATGCCCCCTCTGAGTAATATAGTGATAATAGAAGATGATGATATTCAAGTAATTGAACCTGACATTATATATTTAAAGACTGTTATAAATATTTATCTGTCAAATGAATAAAGATTATAAGAATGCTTTTTATTTAAATAGCATGGTTGAAAAAAGGAAATGTTGATTTCTTAAAAAAAAAAACATTACACAGCTAACTTCTACGAAATTTTTTTTTATCTTTGATAGAAAACTTGGCTGTGGACTGATAACACTCTAAGTGGGTGATCTAATCAATCTGAACTATTCTTGTAGAGATATCTCAGCTGCTATCCCTACTCTAGGCATATCGAGTATGAGAAAATTAATACAGTACAAACAAATTTACTATAAGATTATGGTATAAAACTTATCAAAATGGTATATGAGAGTTTTTCCTGATCGATTTTCGATGTTTAATATCCATTCCATAGAATAACCTCTTATGTTATCTCTTAAATGGCCACTTTTTCTCTTCTCTTAGATCATATTCATCACAATATTCAGTGCTATATATTACACTATGCACATTTTTCTTTGAGTATTCATTATTGTCTTTTATAGAATATTTTGAGCTATCTCTGTAGAGGAATTCCTCTTTTCACTGTCTCTTCTTTCGATCTTCCTTTTCTGTCTTATCAAACCTTGTTTTAGGCGAGCTTGCTTGCAATCTGTATAAATTTCTCCCCATATCATGTGTGATTTTTCTCCTCATTTCCTCCAGATTTTTCTCGTCTATCCTGCGTCTACATTGTATAAACATGCAGTAGGTTCATGAGAATGCTCAAAATCATGATAATGTCCTTTACATATAGAACAGTCGCAATAAAAGGATATTTCTAATTCAATTTGTTCATTCACGTTATCGCACTGCTAACTCTAGACTTAGTGGATCAATATTATTGTTCCGTTAATTCTCACACTAATAACAACTATAGCAAAAATCCTTCCTTATATTCACTGCGATCTTGTTCCGTTCGTGTTTCCAACTGCTGTGACAGACCTAGAAACAGGTGTCATTGATCTGGTCCCATTACACACTCTTATCCAGCAATGATGTAAACTTCTGTTCGGAGCAATAGGCTTCGAAACATCAAACAAGTTGACCAACAAACATAACCATGAAACAACATCAAATCATATATCCAACAAACCATATAACCATCAACAAACAGAAGCATGAAACAACACTCACAATCATAGACGCCCTTATCTGACAATGATGTAAACTTCTGATCGGAGTAACAGGCTTAGAAACATCAAACAAGTTGACCTACAAACAGAACAGAAAAAACATCACATAACCATCAACAAACAGGCCTAAAAAGAAGTGTGGTCTTGTATATCTCGGGATTTTAGGCATCTGATTGGTCTAGAAATAACCCTTTTACCAAGGACATTGAATCTCGTCAAAAGTTTTTACTAAGGAAATTAAATCTCTTCTAGGGTTTTACCAAGGATATTAGATCTTTTCAATGCCCATACATGTATGTGTAATCAGTATGTAAATATGGGGTTCTGCTGTCAACGAAGTTGTATATTTTTCCGTCTTAGTGTAGTTTTGTAATGTTCCCACTGTTACAGAAGTCGCCTTTAACGATAAGAAATATTTGATATCCCCAAAGTCTCCTCCTACTAGGACATCTACTGCTAGATTAGGTACTAAGCCTACTTTTATTGTTTTCTTTGGATTGTAATGTCTTTCCTTGCAATTTCTATTCTAACCCAAGCAGACGGGCATGGAATCTTGTCTCCATAATAACATAATGTTGTAATCTTATCTTTATGGTCTCTCTCCGTTCTATTAATTAGGTCAGTTCGCACATAAGTTTGATCAAGAACCCTACTGTAGAGGTTTCAAGCTCCTATCTACAAAAATGTGGAATTTTCCATTTTTTGCCAGAATAAAGATCACGGATGCGTGTTTATATATTTTTTTTTCTTCTTCTTTTCCCCAGGGGTGATCGTATCGACCCAGTGGTCCTAGTATATCGTGGGAGGACTCATTGGAATGGACATTAAAAGTTCTAGTGCCCTTTTTAAGTGACCAAAAAAAATGGAGGGCAACTAGGCCCCCTACCACGCTCATTTTTTTCCCAAAGTCACCCGATCAAAATTTTGATATAGCCATTTTGTTCAGCATGGTCGAAAATATTATAACTATGTCTTTTAGGAAGACTTAATCCCTCGAAACCCCAGGGGGAGGGCTGAAAGTTATGAACTTTACCCAATGTTAACATATAGTATTGGTTATTGGGAAGTATACAGAAGTTTTCAGTGGGAATTTTTTCTGGTAGTGGGGGGTGGGGGTGGGTCGCGGGTTATATAGGAGGATCTTTTCATGAAGGAAGTTTTCATGGGGGAAGGGACATTGCTATGAAGGGAGCGCCGGATTTCCCATCATTATTTTCAAAAAAATCAGGAATTAAATACAAAAAAACAAGTTTTTCAACTGAAAGTAAGGAGCAACATCAAAACTTAAAACGAACAAAAAAATATTAGCTATATGATTGGGTTCACCTTCTAGTCAATGCCTCGCTCTTTAAGCCAAAAATTTTTTAGTACTTTCATAAGAGCTATTTATTCTAATTAACGGCCTTTGTGATTAAGGGGTCATTTTTAAAGAATTGGAACAAAATTCGAACTTTAGCTTAAAGAGCAAGGTATTGACTAGGGGGCAAACCCTCTAATATACGTATTAAAAATATATGAATATAGAAGTTCATTACGTAAGTTAATTCGTAAGTTACGTATATTTATTACTAATAAAAACGTTCGTAAATAAAATTCAACAAGTTTCGAGAAAGCCATTTAAAGAAATAAAAGTAAAATTAATATGCAAATTTCGTTTTAATTATTCATGCACGGTGAGCCAAAATCAAAACCTGCATTAATTAAAAAACGTTCACAAATGAAATAAAAAAAAACAAGTTTTTTTTAACTGAAAGTAAGGAACGACGTTAAAACTTAAAACGAGCAAAAATTATTCCGTATATGAAAGGGGCTGTCCCCACCTCAACGCCTCGCTCTTTACGCTAAAGTTTGACTTTCTCACAGCTCAATTTTTTTTAAACAATAAAATTTTGTTTTAATTGCAAATTTTTGTAATTAACTTTAACGAAATTCACACCATTAGATTCAGCTTATCAACCAGCATTATTAAAGAAGCTTCAAACTCATATCTGCAAAAATGTGGAATTTTGCATTTTTAATTAAATTTAACGAAAATTACACCATCACATTAAGCTTATCAGAGAACCCTATTAAAGAAGTTTCACGCTCCTATCTGCAAAAAGGTGGAAATTTGCATTTTTTGCTCGAAGAAAGATCACGATGCGTGCCCTCCAAAAAATGGAGGGCAACTAGGCCCCCTCCCACGCTCATTTTTTCTCAAAGTCACCCAATTAAAATTTTGAGATAGCCATTTTGTTCAGCATAGTCGAAAATCTAATAAATATGTCTTTTAGGATGACTTAATCCCCCACAGTTCCCAGGGGAAGGGCTGCAAGGTATGAACTTTGCCCATTGCTTACATATTGTATTGGTTATTGGGAAGTATATAGACATTTTCAGGAAGGATTTTTTTCTGGTGGGGGGGGGGGCTGGAGGAGGGGGTTACTCGGGAGAATCTTTCCGTGGAGGATGTTTCTTTGGGGTAAGGGAAATTTCTATGAAGGGTGTGCCGGATTTCCAAGCATTATTTAAAAAACGATCAGAAATAAAATAAAAAAAAACAAGCTTTTTCAACTGAAAGTAAGAAGCAACATTAGAACTTAAAACGAACAGAAATTATTACGTATATGAGGGGGTTCACCCCCAAGTCAATACCTCGCTCTTTACGCTACAGCTTTTTTTTAGTGCTTTCAAAAGAGCTATCTATTCTAATTAAACGGCCTTTGTGATTCAGGGGTTTTTGAATTAATTTTTTTTTTAACTTTTAACGTAAAGAGCGTGGTATTGACTAAGGGGAGAACCCCCTCATATACGTAATAACATATACGTAATAAAAAAAAAATAAAAAACAAGCGATACGGCTCAATAGTAATCGAAACTTTTAAAAACAGAATTTTGATGTCAATAAATGTATCAAAAGAATGGGCTTATAATGCTGATTCTAAATATATAAATTTTATTAAGTTTAGTATTACTCATCAAAGGCTGCTAGCCTGAGAAAATTTACCTGATTTTTTAAAGAGGGGGAAACATCCCCTACAAGTGAAAGAATTTTAATGAAAATCACACCGTCAGATTCAGCGTATCAGAAAACCCTATTACATAGGTTTCAAGCTCATATCTGCAAAAATCTGCAACTTTTGTATTTTTTGCCAAAAGAAAATATACGAATATAGAAGTTCGTTACGTAAGTTAATTTGTAAATTACGTCAGAACCAAATTTAGAGACAGCCATTTAGAAAAAGAGAAGTAAAATTTTAACGCAAATTTTGTTTACTTATTCAATGACGGTGAGCCAAAATAAAAGCTGCATTAACTAAAAAACGATCGAAATTAAATTAAAAAAACAAGTTTTTTAAACTGAAAGTAAGCAGCGACATTAAAACTTAAAACGAACAGAAATTATTCCGTATATGAAAGGGGCTGTCCCCTCCTCAACGCCTCGCTCTTTAGGCTAAAGTTTTTTATTGTTTAACAAAAATAGAATTGTGAGAAAGTCAAACTTTAGCGTAAAGAGCGAGGCGTTGAGGAGGGGACAGCCCCTTTCATATAAGGAATAATTTCTGTTCGTTTTAAGTTTTAATGTCACTCCTTACTTTCAGTTTAAAAGACTTGTTTTTTTATTTAATTACTATTAGGCATACTGCTTCGATCATTTTTTTTGCATATTTGATAACGCTGATACAGCAACTTAAATCCGAGTAAGACTGAATTCCCGATGGCGATAACCGGATATTTTTTCAGAGATAATTTTTTAAGCATATGCCCTACATTACACCTCTGATACCACTAACGTTTTGGCTGTTTGTCCTTATGAATTTAGTGATCCTTAATCCAATCAGAGTTGAAATATTTATTTTTCTATATACAGGTCTTCTAAGTTTTAGAAAAATATTGGCAACAACACTGGCCTTCAGGGAAGCACACATGAATGTATTTAGATAGGGGCATATCCTTAACCTACCAAAGCAGTAAAAGGAACAAGTTAATCAGAAATTATATATACATAACATACCCATATATTACGAACGCACTCATACAAAAAAGGGAATAATGTAGTTAAAACACGGGCAAAATCAAGAAGTTTAGGAGGGTCAAGCCCCGGAGCCTCCCTTCAATTCAGGGTTGTGGGGTTTAACTTTTCTTACAGCCAGGAAAAGGCACAAGGAGAGGGAACTTTAGGGCTTGTATTCGCAAAAACATCCATTTGAATAAAATTTCCTGGTATCTGAGATAGGGCGTGCCTACCCCCTAAAAGACTATCTACGGATTTGCGTATACCCGATAATAGTATTATTTATTTTACCGCATTCTGAGCAGACGCAAGTAAGGCAAACAATTCTGGAAGGATGGGAAGGGGAAGGGGGCTTAGGGCTCCTACTTCAAATCCTCTTGAATGAAATTTGTTGAACTGGTTTTTTTGAAAAGTTCTTGTCATATCTGGGTTATTTCCTGTTTTCAGAAGTAAAATATTTCAAGGGCACAGGCAGAAAATTTTCCAGGGAGGGGGGGGGGGGCAAACACCAAAATGTCAGTGGTGGTTGGGTGACAGGGAATATATTTCAGGAAGATTTTTTTTGTAGGGATAAGTTTATTTTTAAATACTTTTAGGAAAAAACTCTCAAATAAAAATAGCAATTAAATTGCATGCAAAATGAGACAAAATACAGTCAATTTTAAACGACAAGCATTCCTGGCAAAGGGACAAATTTATTTAATCAATAATATATTTAATTATTATGCATTTAATCTTAAAATAAAATCAAACTCAAACCAAAATTACATAAAGATTTATTGCTTCCGTAGATTATAACAGATGTAGGCTTGGCTTTTTGCAATTTCCTACGCCTTAGAATAGTTTACAGAAGGAGTAGAGATACTCAAAAATCATCCTGCCTGCATAAATAAACTGGAAGTAAAAAGTGACTTGGACGAATGTTCACCAAAACTGGAAATCTCAGGAAAATTATTACACAGGCAGTATTGGCTTATTATGCTGCCTCTAAATATATAAAATTCTTTCAGTTTATTGTTACCAGTGGTGGATCCAGGGGAGGGGCGAGGGGGGGGTGGACCCCCTAACTTAGTCTAAAGTATTGTAATTTACTTAATTAACGCAATTTTGCGTTAATTATATTTGCTCCTAAGGCAAGTTTATCGGATCAATTTTCCGCCCCTCCCCCCTTAAAAAAAAAAATCCTGGATCAGCTCTTGATTGCTACCCACCCAAAATCAAAAATCTGAGAAAATTTGCCTGATTTTTGAAAAAAGAGGTAACACCCCCAAAAAAGCAAGCGATCTTATTGAAAATCGCTTTATTAGATACATCACATCAGAGAACCTTACCATAAAGGTTTCAAGCTCCAATTTTCAAAATGTGGCATTTCGCATTTTTTTTTCAGAAGAAATGTAGTCGATGCATGTTTATTTGTTTTGTTTTTCACGTAGATTGTATAAAGCCGAGCGCAAGTTTATCGGATAACCTATTTTGCGCCCCCTCCCTAAAAAAATCCTGGATCCGCCCTTGATTGTTACCCACCCAAAACCAAAAATCTGAGAAAATTGGCCTGATTTTTGAAAAAAGGAACCCCCCCCCCCCCAAAAAAAAAGCAAGCGATCTTATTGAAAAGCTCTTTATTAGGTACATCATATCAGAGAACCCTACCGTAGAGGTTTCAAGCTCCAATCTTCAAAATGCGGAATTTTCGCATTTTTTTTTTTCCAAAAGAAACATCGTCGATGCATGCTTATTTGTTTTGTTTTTCACAGGGGTGATTGTATAAAGCCGAAGGTCCAAGATAATTGGGAGGGAGCTCATTCAAACGTGAATTTAAAGCTCTTTTTTCAGTGACCAAACAGATTGGGCTAGGGAAAAGTCTAGTTTTCTTGCTATTTTAGGGCCTCAAACTACGACTTTTCCCCGAAGTAATTAATTAAATTGTTTCTCTATTCAGCTAAAACGTTACATTTAGACCCCGGCGCCGCGCCGATGAGGGAAGACCGGCGGCGGCGGGGCAAAAGACAGCACGCCGCGCCGCCGGTAAGATGTCGGCGGCGCGCCGCCGGCACGATCAATGTTGACCGCAAACATTATTGTTTTCATCAGTCTTTCTCAGATCACAGCTTAAATTTACAACAGATTCGAGCCTATTCATAAGTTCAAAAATTCACAAGTCGCTGGCTGGAAACTGGTCTTCTTCGTTATTCATCAAGAGAAGTAGAAATCTGGTAGAAACGAAATGGCTGTGGCGTTTCAGAACCCTTGCATAATACGAGTAGTTGAAGTATCTATTAGCTATGTATTCTTAACATAAATAATTATCGAAATTAGTAGTTTGTTTCATCGAGCATTACTGCATATAAAACTTCAAAATATCGTATCACAAAATTCGTCAGTTATCTGGATAAAAACTTTGAATATAACTTTGAACTTAGAAGCTTAATTTGTTCATAATGCCCTTTGCCTATATCTGTTTTGTCACCTTTAAAACAGTTGAAATGGGCGACTTTGATATTGATTGTTTTTTTTTTTGCTTTTTTGGATTCCTAAGAAGCCTTCTTGTATTAAAAACTGGTTTTTAATTACAATTTAAAAAAAATACATTTTAAAGTTTTTTTGGCTTTTTTATAGAATATATGTCATGTAGGCTAAGGCTGAACTGCTGCTTTTTTATCCCTTTTGGCTGCTCTTTTGGATATTATTCATTTTTTCTTTTGGGGATTCATTCCAAATTATAAACTGATAAATACCCAATATCAGTCAAATTATAAACTGTATCTAAAAGGAGTAAATTTATCAAATTGAAAAATACATGATGAACACTTCAATAACAATGACACAAAAACACTTAATAGTTTATTCGCTATGAAGAAAAATGAAGTGCCAGCTATTTTCTTAAGTAAAAATGAAAAGCTCATCCGTTTTAAATGTAATTAAATGAAATAATATGCAGACTGAAGTAGCTCCAGGAAGATGTTGAAATGTTCATCCTAGTTCGTCACTTTTAATCCAAGCAAAATGTTAGGACACTTAGTATCAGTTATTGAGTTTAAGCTTTGATTTCCAAATGCTCACAAGAATTACCAAATTTAAAAAAGTCGCAAAAATAAGTCACCTGTGGTCAAAATACTCAAGACTCCTCTTTGATCCCCACCCAGGCTCAAAGCTTCTGCTATGGTCATTTCCATGGAAATCTCCAAAGAGTTTCTTTTTAAAATAGCTTTCAAGCGTAGTTAGGGGTATTTAGACTTTTTTTGCTTTTCTTCAAAGCTTTGAAAAAAGTGTTATAATATTCCAAATGTTACATTTGTGCATAATTTTGGTAATCATTTGTGGGGTGATCGAATTTTCTAAACCACTGTAGATACGTAAGAACGTTGCAACATCTAGTACCCTGAGGTCATAAGACTGTCAAAGACTCCTCCTTGAACCTCCCAAATTGAAAGCTTTTATTATGACCTGGCCTTTTAATGTAACTTGGGCACTGGACCAAGGGTGCCATTGTTACTCGAGCGCAACGTTAGGTGGGGATGTCGATATCGCTTTCGTCACACCAATTCGTTTTAGTGTGAATCTGCCTGGTACATATGAATGAATGTTTTCAAAGTAAACCCGTTTCATCAATAGGAAAAAAAAAACCTGATTGGACGCATATGTCCCTTTCCCTTTGGACGATAAAACCATGCAAGTTCTGTGTCAAGTATAACTCACGAAAACCTTGTTAATTTTGTCAACTTTTCAACTTTTTGGCATCCCTGCTTTCAATAAAAAAAAAAAATCAAGGTACTATCACTTAAATGTAATAACTCCCTATGCCCCCCTTCTGGATACCATCTTGATAGGATACCGTCTCTGCTTTAAATAAAAAAAAATAATTAACTTATTGGCACCCCTGCTTAAAAAAATCGAGGTATTTTCATTTAAATATGATAGCTCAATACCCCCCTCCCCCCTCTGGATTCTACCTTGATAGGATGCCGTCTCTGCTTTAAATAAAAAAAAAGAACTTTTTGGGATCCCTGCTTTCAATAAATAAAATTTCGAGCTATTATCATTTAAATATAATACCTCCCTACCCCCCCCCCCCCCTCTGGATACCACCTTAATAGGATACCGTCTCAGCTTTCATTAGAAAAATAATTTACTGAATAATTAATAAGGTCACTATATGGTTCAAACAAACACGCAAAATAACGTTAAACAACTTAGTGCTCCTTGAAAAAAAAAAAAAAAATTGAGGATATGAGTAAAGGGGTACAAAGACAACAACAAAAATGTCGAAATTATTCAGATATACCTCAAATTATTGGAAAACTGAGTGATAGATTCGCCATGGCATTCCATAAGATCCAAAGTATCAAATTAAAAGGGAGCACACACAAAAGCCAAATAAGGCCAGTAGCCTATGAGAAATCGCAAAATACCCAAGACAATGAACAAGTCCTAATGGGGGGCCCTGGGTCTATCAAAATATTTCAATCGTTTCCCAGGGAATTTGATATCATTTTCTTCTGTCTCCACTTTAATTGAAAAAAATAATTATCTTTTTGGCATCCCTGCTTTCAATAAAAAAAAGAATTATTATCATTTAAAAATGATAGCCCCTATCCCCCTCCCCTATAGGCAATAATTTACAATTTATTTATGAATCATATTTTTGGGGTAACTTCCGGTTCAATCTTTAATTCCCCAACCTTGTACATAGCTTAGTCTATAGCTAAATTTTGTCTCAACCGAAGGCTGTTTTTTTTTTTTTTTTTTGGGGGGGGGGGGGGTAAAAATGTTCCAGAAAGAAGATTGTATTTTCTATCAGGTGTTCAATAATTGAGTATTAAACATTAAGAAAATCTTATCTAAAAACAGCAAAAAAAAAATCTGCAAACTTACAATTCAGCTGTAGAAGCAATCTGTCGGCTGTCAATTTCAAAATCCAACAAAAGGCTGAAGCTGTATAGTAGTGAATGCGTTCTATAATTCTATTCAACTTGAAAATAAAATTCTTGACTACGAATGATGTAAGAAATAGCGATTGGGAAACTGCATTCGAAATGATTTAAACTCATTTCATAAAGACGATACTTTTTTTTGTCAACATATGAAGAACTGTGTATATTGCAATATTTGCAATAGCATATTGCATCTGTCTGGTTTTTATGCAAAGTAACAAAAGAGACGAAAATTAATGAACAAGAGAGTAGTGAAGAATTATGGTATACAAAGTAATATTTGGCAGGGAATGTCACTGGTGATAAATAACTAGGGGTGGCACCGTGATTGCGTGATTTTCGGGGATTCGGGGAAAAAAAAATTTTTTCGGGGTGACGCATAAATTTTCGGGGAAATACCCGAAAATTCGGGGATAGTGCAAGCTCTGCTTGATTTCTAATCAGGAAAATCGAAATACTAAACCACACGAGAAGGAAAAGCTCCGACTTTGCGGTTGACGCAATAAAGAATTGCCGTAAAAATAATTTAAAGTCGACCGAACGCCGCCACCTCTGCTGGCGGCGGCGTGCCTGCGGCGCGCCAGCGGCGTTACGACACTTCGGCGGCGTTCGACCGGGCCTCTCGTCGGCGGCGTTTGGTCGATCTGCCGGCGCGGCGCCGGGGTCTAGTTACATTCCCATATCTACCAGCAAAGAGGTGGAAAAATGCAAGGCAGGTCATCATCAGCCCCGCCAGGAAGTTTATTTGGGATGGCAAATACTGCTAGGAAATTAGTTCTCAGCAATTTTAAACGGTGTTATTTTTTTCTATTTATATGAAGTACTTTAATGTATTTTAACAAATGTATGAAATGCATTTATCGATAAGAAACTCCTATTGTAGAGGTTGTAATGGCTTCAGTATGTAGAAGATCAAAGTCCTCACAGAATTTAAATCCATACAAACAATAATACTCCTTTTCATCCAACCGAAATCTTCAGTAATCATATTAACAAGGACCTTTTACTAGAATTACATTTCATTGCCAAATTTTTAAGTATATTCAAATTTTATCCAAAATTGATATTGCAAATTTAAACGTAGGACAGCATTAATCAACGTACAATTTTTGATTTGCATATTTTAAAAGCAATTAACCAGGGATTTAAGGGACCGGTACCTCAAATTATATCTTGGTTAGGTCTGGGTATGCTTTGGAAAACAATCAAAAATTAAATAAAAACAGCTTTTCAAATTAAAGAACGGAACGAATTTTAAACCTATTTGAACACTACTACTACTACTACTACTAACAACTCATCGCAGCACCAAGCCGCCTGAGGCCAACACAGCTACGCACGCTCCTCCTCCACCCCAATCTATTCAAAGCCTCCCTTTTTACACCCGCCCACGAAGTTCCCATTTCCTTTAAATCTTTCTTTATGACGTCCTCCCACCCCAGACGGGGACGACCTGCTTTCCGTTTAGCCCTAGATGGTTGGCCGAAAAGAACAATCTTCGGCAATCTGTCATCCTTCATCCGCACAACATGCCCTAACCACCTGAACCTTTCTTTCATTCTAGACCTAGATTTTCATGGGTGATTGTATCGATCCAGTGGGCTTAAAACGTCGAGAGAGTTATTTCCTAACGGAAATGGAAAGTTCTAGTACCATTTTTAAGTGACCAAGAAATTGGAGGGCAACTAGGCCCCCTTCCATGCCACTTTTTACTAAAATCGTCCGACCAAAATTTTGAGATAGCTTTTTTCTTCAGTATAGTTGAAAGGCCCAATAAATATGTCTTTAGAGATAAAAATAACCCCCTTCAGCCCCTGGGGAAAGGTTTTTAAGTTATAAAATTTACCTATTGTTTTATTTCCTATTGGGAAGTATGCATACATTTTTCGAGATACATTTTTCGATTTTGCACGGGGAGAATTTTTCATGGAGAATTATGTCCCAATTCTTTAAAAACAACTCCTGAAACACAAGGGTCGTTTGATTAGAACAATAAGTAAATATGTTTAAAGGGCCAAAAAACTGTAGTGTGAAGAGCAAGGTGTTGAGGAGGGGGGCTACCCCCCTAATATATGTAATAATTTCTGTTCGTTTTAAGTTTTAATGTTGCTCCTTACTTTTAGTTGAAAAAAAACTTTTTTTTATTTAATGAAGCTTAGAGACAATTTTTTTTTTTTAAAGGCAATGGAGAAAACATGTCAATTAAAGTTAAAGTATATAAAAATGAAAAAAAATAATTAATTACAAAAAAATACACAAAACAATAGCATACTTACAAAAAACTAAGATATAAACTCCCAGCAATCAGTTCTGCTGAGCAATGCCGAAGTGTTGGACGGATATTTTTTAACAATATCGACAGTTTTGAGCTTGGTTATCAAACACCAAAATATTTCATTCCTTTAGACTCTACTGTTTATAAAAACGGGGCAAAACACATTTTGATACTTTCGCATTAGATGGGCCTCTCTAAAGAAGTCATATAAGAGATGCTACACGCTACAGTCAAACGGGCGTTGAAAAACCCGTTTTGATACAAGATGATTCAAGACACCGCTGAGAAAAATACTTTGTCTAGCGTGGTTTTAATTGCGTATACGATATTAAACTGTGTTTTTTTGGAGTTTAGATGGGGAAATAGGTACCTAGGTTAGGTTAGGTTACGTATTTAATATATGCTATGCTTTGCCCCCCACTCCCCCTAATGGGCAAATATATAGCCCAAATTTGTTTCTAAACTATTATATAGTCATCATATTTTATTTTAGTCATTAGTATTAACCAAACTTGACTTTTTAGAAAGGCCCATCTAATGCGAAAGTACCCACATTTTCTACTGTTCTGCTCTTTTTCCGTTGGTTTCCTTATAATTACTTTATAGTCCCAATTTTTTTTTTTGGGGGGGGGGGGGCACCCCCCCCCCTTGCCGGCACCAGAAACATTTGTCTATATTTGGTAATAGCATTACTTGCCTTGTCACATTCTGAGCAGACGTATGACAGATGTACAATCCTGGAACACCTATGCTGAGCTAATGAAAAGGCATCATTGTATTGGATCTTACAGAGGCGACAGATGTAATCACCGATCTTGTTTTCGATGCGGGCCAATTCTTCACGTGCTTCCTCAGTCACCTGCCAAAATATTAATTGTTTTAATGCAGAATCACAGGTATAACTTGATGATGAGTTACGCTATATCTACTAAACTCGATAACGACTGATGCTAGTAATCCTTCGTGGGAATTCCTCTTGAGAAGGAAACTATATTAGCATAAGAGGGGTTTCGTTCAATTCTCGATTCAAAATTTTTTAAATGTAATTTTCCCTACCTCAACAACTGTCCCCTCTCAATGGGTCCAGATATAGGCCTAGATTACAAGACAGGAAAAAAGAGCGAAATAACTGGAAAAGAACCCTAAAAATACGATTAAAAGAAATTATCTGTAAGTTATAAAATAAAAAAAAAATCTTGTAATATTTATATGCAGCCTGGGGATATATCCATCCCCATTAGGGGGAGGGGGTGGTGTAAATTATCGTTTTAGAGCAGTCTATAATTGGAAAGAATGTTGGAAGTAAGAATTGAATGGTACAACTTTTTTGTTATTAGTGTTTCCTGCTCAGGAGGAATTTTCATGCAGGATTACCGTACCCCTTTATTTGCAGAAATCTCCTAGAAACTGTTTACTATGGCTTAAAATAGTTTCTTTAAAAAGAAGAAATGAAACATTTTCTTTCCAGTTAAAAAATAGGGTAACGTATTGACTCGACCATTTACATTAAAATTCATACCGGCCATCTAAGTAGGAGGAAATCAGAAAGTCTCCTAGTGTTCAGAGAAACAATTCAAGTATTTTCGGTGCCTTCTCCCTGCTCTGGGCAATAAAAATATATGGAAGTTCAAAATATTGTATCATTTGAAAAAAATGCAATGCTTTTGACAAAAGGACATTTTGGAACTTTATCACCCTGAGCGAATTTTTGCGCAGGGGCGGATCCAGGATTTTTTTTAGGGGAGGGGGCAAAATAGGTTGATCCGATAAACTTGCGTTAGGAGCAAGCTTAATTAACGCAAAATTGCGTGAATTTAGTAAATTACACTACTTCAGACTACATTAGAGGGGGGTGGGGGCGCCCCCTCGCCCCTTGATCCGCCACTGTTTTTGCAGGTGCCTATAGAATATTTTAAATAAAACTTTTACTGTAGTTGGCTGTATTAAACACATATAAAACACCTTACTATTTTTTTCTAGATTTGACGGATGTTTAAGCAGCGTAAGGCCACCGGAATATTTATTGATATTTTCTTAAAGCAGGTTAATGAGAGAGGCAACCTCAGGTGGGAGGGTTTACAAATTTTAAAGCACATTTTTTTTTTGCTCGGATATGGTTGCATGTTTTCAAAACAACAAAAACAAAACCTTCGTGCACATATTATATCTTCCAAAGGGCAGTGAATGTCCAGGTGGTTCCTCCCTCTTATGGAAAGCCATAGAATAGGCTTTTGATTTTATTGTACCCTTTGGTTTCCATTTCGGGTTTGAAAGCCTGATTCCTTGAGTTTTGTTGTTTAATTTTGTGGTTTTATTCATTTCACTTACTTATGTTCTTACTTATCGTTAGTTTTCTAATAATACAAAGTAAGTTTGAAAAATACTTTAAGGGTTAGTATTTTCTGATGCCTATCAATGTTAAAGAATTTCACTTCTCGGAAAAGCTGGAAATGATAGTAAAATTGCCTCTTCGTATATGATCTTTTTTTTATTTTCTGATCTTTTTTTTATATCATCCTAAGTTTTATCCTGATTACCCACATTGGCGTAATGACGTCAAAATTCTGGGTAAGGGGGGGGGGGGGGGAAAAGTTGAATCCAATTTTCCGAAATCAAGTGAAAATGGCAGTGAAAACTGAAAAATGACTGATATATTACCATAAAGGCAAAGATACAGTAAAGAAAACTGACCTGTTTCTCTGGATACTTGAATTATGCAGGCTTATCTTAATGTTGACAAGATTTTTTGCAGAAGCTAAATTTCAGCTTGGAGGGGGGAAAATTAGATATGAGGGGCAAAGTTGGGTCTGGAGGGGGCAGTTGCCCAACCCCCGTCCCATGGAATTACGCCCCTGATTACCTACAGAAATAAAACTCTGTCATTTAATTTAAAAAGCAAATTACTTCTACGAAGTTCAAAGATGGGTCTATGTCAACTAATGGTCCTTTTTGGTTGGTATTCCCTTCTGGTCCAACTATAATTGTCCCAGATACAGGAGGTGCTGTATCGTCGTCAAACGTGAGTTTCCTCAGGCTTTTTGGAGTTCTTACTGTGTCACTCAATCCTCTTCTTTTTCTTCTGCAAATTTTACCAGTGGAAGCAAACCTAAAAAAATTACCATAATAATTTTTTTTTAAATGGAATATTTTATTATAAAAAGGAAATGAAATACTGTTCATATTTATATATAATCAATGAATTTAACTATTTATTTAGTGAATCAATGAGTTTTTGTCACAGAAAATTGATAAAAACCTTACCGTCATCCCCCCCCCCCCGAACGCTCAATGACATGTTAAAATGGTGGAACACAACAAGTGCAACTACCAATACTTTAGCGACATTGTATAATTAGAAACTGCACAAGAGACGTGGAACATAAACCTAGAACTTTCTGAACTTGTTTCTATTAAGCAAGAAAAAAAAAAAGGAAGAAAACAAATTTATTAAAGCCGATCTTTAGTTTTATTGATAAGTCATATTCATCTATTGTGCCGTTATTTATACAGTACTGTCAGTTAAGGCAGTGCAATATATTAGTTAATTGGGTATAAGAAGGTCTTCTATTCTAAGGGGTAGGTCTTTTTTCATCTCCTTCCCGAAATCCTGATAGCTTTAAACATTCGAAAAATTTGAAAGTTTGGATAAAGTTTCGTAAAAATATGGAGAGTGTGAGGTGAATGGGTTACAAAAGCATTTTAGGGGGGGGGGGGGTACTACTTTTCCATCTACCCCTCTTCCCCCCAAAATGTTCAGACTAATTTTAGGAAAAACATTCGAATATACTAAAACATGTGGAGGTACGAGAAAGGTGGCTCATAAGAACCCTGCTAATTTTTGTGCCTGTTCTGAAACATCATTTGATGTAAATGTCTGCCAATTTTTTTGTTGTTGTTGTAAATATATAGGAAGCATTCCTTACATAATATTACCTAAATAGCATTACTTAGTATTTTAATCAATTATTTCAAAAGAATCCTGATACCAATGATGCTAATCCAATTACAAATAAGACACAAAATCAAATTTTTCGGGAGAACATCAAAAATTGCCTTTGGGGTGCTAAAAAACATACTCTAGTATGTGGTATTTTGCCTGTAAATTTATCAGTTCAGAACCGAGGAGTGGAGAATCATTTAAACTTGGTTGAACTTGCCAAGATTCACAAGTGATAAAAGTAAGAGTAGATGCCATTTTTCGCCCTGATTTTTGTTTAAAAAAAATATACATTTGCAAGGAGACCATTGTCTTTCAACATAATAAAACAAACTTTATCAAACAATTCCTGATAACGAAATGAATTAGTCCAATTGTAACAAAACTTTAAAAAGATTAAGTTTGTCAATAATAGGTACATTAAGAGAATTGACTTTTTATACTGATTTCAAATAATAAAACTCATTAAGATTGGTTTTACCCATCGAAAAATTCGAGCCTGAAAAAACTCCGTAATTTTCGAAAAAGTGAAGAAACGCCCCCAAAAAGCCAAGGAATCAAAGTTAAAGCATCAGATTCAACGTATCAGAGAACCCTACAGTAGAGTTTTAAGCTTCCATCTGGAAAAATGTTGAGTTTTGTATTTTCTTTTGCCAGAGGGAAGATCACGGATGCGTGTTTATTATTTTTTTCAGGGAATGATCGTATCGAACCAATGGTCGTAGAAAATCAGGAGAGGACTCACTCAAACGAAAATTAAAAGTTTTTGTTCCCGTTCTAAACGACCAAAAAGATTGGAGAGCAACTAGACAAGGAGATCATAATTAAAATCAAGTAGTTGCGGACATCAAACCTTGGTTTAGTTGTAGAAACAGCCAAGACAGATAGTCCAAGTGAGTGAGAGGTAAATCTGGCATAAGCCCTTTTAATTGAAATCAAGTATTTGCGGGCACCATGGTTTAATTGTAGATAAAGCCAAGACAGATCGTCCGAGTCACTGAGAGGCAAATTTGACATAAGCCCTTTCTAGGATGGTATAAAAATGATGTCATTTCACGTCCTTTTTTCCCAAAGTAATCGGATCAGAATTTAAATTTTGCCCATTATTTACATTTAGTATTTGTTATTGGGAAGCATACATACATTTGTTGGGGGATTTGTTTGCGGGGAGGGGTATGTGTCATATTTTCCACGGTGGGAATTTCCCGAGGGAAGGGGAGTTGCTGGGGGTGAAATTTCCAGGGAAAATTTTAAACGGTGGGAATTTTCCAGAATTTCTATACGAATTTTTTTTTACATGTCTTACTTTTGATTTAGTGACTGAACTTTACATCTGGATAAATTCTGGGGAATTGTACAGGGGAAATTATCATCGGGATTGTAATTGTCTGTAAGATATTTCCGTGGGGATGTTTTTCACGCGAAAAATTTCCTGTTGGGAGTGGGGTTACTGGGAAAAAATTTCAACGGAGAGGAGTTTTCCGGTATGATTTGAAAAACGATCAGAAATTAACTAAAAACACAAGTCTTTCTTTTCAAATAAAAGTAGGCTAAGAAGAATTTTGAAAGTTTTCCGCGCGAGATTTTACGGGGGATTTTTCCGCAAGGATAGAATCGTCTAGGGGAGTTTTCCGGGGGGATTTTACACAGGGAGCAACATTTTGTGGAGGATTTTTTCAAGGGGGAATTTTCCATGGAGGGAGAGGCGTATTTCCCGGCATAATTTAAAAAACGATCAGAAATTAATTTAGAAAAAAAAGTTTTTCAATTGAAAGTAAGGAGCAACACTATACCTTAAAACAAACATAAATTAGTCCCTTTATAGAGGGACTGCCCCCTCCTTAGCACCTTGCTATCCCTCCTCGATTTTTCCAGCATTATTTTAAAAAACATCAGAAAAAAAATCAAAAAGCGTTTTCAACTGCCAGTAAGGAACAATATTAAAACTTAAAACGGACTGAAATTGTTTTGTTTGTGAGGGGGCTGCCCACTCCTCAATATCTCGTGCATTACACTAGGGGACTGCGTTTTTTGTCACAAATTAAAATTTAAGGCCTTTACGGACCCTCAAAGATGATACCTTTTCTCTTATTTTAGATACGGCTTTTATAGTGCGTTAGCGTCAATCATGTTAAAACTAGTTTACCCGTAAATTGGATCGACGGTGACAAAATCAAGAATCAATAAATGCATGGGAAATATATAATATGGGTTATATATTTACATAAGGTTAGAAAGGATAAATTAGGTTAGGTTCAAATTAAACGTGCAATGGAAACGGATGTCGTACTTGGATGCAGTATGAAATTCTGATTCTAGAGGTAATTTTGTTTCTTAACGGTCTGAATATTTCGAAAATATAGGTATTTACGGCTGTTTGCACTTGAGGAAATAGGGTAGGCTGAGGAGTTTGAATGAAATGACAGGTTTTTTCATTTATTAAATGCAAGTAAACTTGAAGCTTTTCGTTTGTCTTGAAGCGTTCGTAGGTCGTATGAAGTTGTCTAAAGTGACTGATTCTAGCTAAAATGCCTCTCTTCATCAATTTCCAACCCGGTTTTAAAGACAGGGGTTGCTATAACCCATCTATCTCTCTCTCCGGTTCTTCCGCAAACAGCGTAAGTCGTGAATGTCGTCTTTAAACATAATGAATTAATTTTGACTATTTTTTTTTAATGACGAGATTTTGTTAATGGTAGGCTGTCACTACCAGCCAAAAACAGTTACTGACGCAACCAAATTCTCACTGTGTTTTATTACCTCGACTCTATTTAATGTTGCTGTGAGATCGTTTCCAAATCTGGAGTTATCAGTTGATTCAAATGGTTTCGAAGTTCTTTTTTTTTTATTAATTTGCAAAATATCTAGCTTTCGGAAATTATCACGAAAAATGCCCGTTGCATCTGTTAAATAAAAGGTAGATCACGTCTTCCAAAAATAGACATAAAATAGCCCCAGTCTCAAATACTTTAATTAAATGGTTAAATTGAAGTTGCCCATAGCAATGTGTTCAATCGAGCTTGGGTGACAACAAAGGGGTGTTCCCATTTGAGCGCTTTCCCATTTGAGCGCCACGGAATTTTGTTCCATTTGAGCGCCATGGAATTTTGTTCCCATTTGAGCGCCACGGAGTACCATTTGAGCGCCAAACCCAAAATTGTGATTTTGCGGTGGATGAAGCGTGGTTTGCTGCCACATTGACCTGTAGAAATATTTATTGCCACGAAGACAACGAACAAAACTGAGGATTTTATTGGGTCAATGGTTGTGAAAATAACTTCCATTTATAGTATTATAAACTAAGTAAATATATATAGTATTTATGTATACCATATATATTTACTACTAAAGGTATATACAGGTACTTATGCATTATGCGGTATCCACCGCTATATACTGTATGAGGAAAACAGACATGAAGACCCGTCGGTAAATTTTTCGCAGTTGATATTATTGACATAAGAATAAAGTAAACATACCACTCGATACCTTTTTTATGCTCTTTCCAAATAGAATAATCATTTTTTCTGATATGAATTTTACCCCCATCCCTATATATACCAATTCAGGGTATATATTTGCACATTAGGGGGGGGGGGGGTAAATTTTATTTCTGATGTTAATGGGAGGTAAGTTTAAAATTTACCCCCACCCCCCTAATGTGCAAATATATACCCTGGATTGGTATACATAGGGGTGGGGGTAAAATTCATTTCCGACAAAAATGATTATTATATTTGGAAAGAGCCTAAAAAAGGCATCGAGTGGTGTGTTTACTTTATTCGTATGATTTGCGAAAAATTTACCTGATCACCTAGCTATATCACCTAACATACGCAAAATATTATCTGGCGCTCAAATGGGACACAACTGAACTAATTAAAATACGGCGCGCAAATGGGAAATTCCCATTTGCGCGCCATGGCGCTCAAATGGGAAAGCGCTCAAATGGGATACACCCACAACAAATAGGTAAGTATTAAACGCTGTCATCATTTCTTTTTTCTAAGAAGTTGTTTTGAGCAGTAGATTTTTACTAAAATAGCTTTTTAGCTATTTTGCTATTATTTTTTTATTAAGCTATATTTTGTATAGCTTTTGTCATTATTTTGAACCACATTTAAAAGACAGAAACGGCCATACCCCCATTTCTGGTCAGTTCTCAGAAGCTGTGTCTCATGAAGAATATGTTTAAGTGCCAGGGTTTAATTTTGGCAATTGCTTTAATGGAATTAGATTCATTTTGACAATTGTTAGAACTATGAAGACGGTATTTGGATATAGTAAGAAATACAATTAGGATACTATGCACTGCTTTCCCCAGTTTCATTTTGTTCTTAACAGAAAACAAAGTTATTACGGTGTTGTTTTTAACCAAAAACGATGTCTCACGGTACTATTCATGCAAAATGATAAAAAAATCCAAAGTGGGTAGGTTTGGGAGATGTATTTTGGGATTTAGTAGGGATTATACAGCATAAAAAAAGCAATGACAACTTATATAAATAAAGCTAAATGGTTATTCACTGAACACTGCACTGGGCCGAAAGTTGACACAAAATTGAATTAGCCAGTGCTCAATAAATTTTACTTATTAGGATACTTAAAGCCATTGTACTTTTTTAAAAAAGTGTCAAGTTAGAAGAATGACAAAATATCGAAATATCAGACTCGTAAGAAATTGTAAATTGTCGCCTTTACATCTGAGTAGGTACATTTAAGGTATTGGAAGGCACCCTGAATTGAATAGCTTGAAGTCAGCTCAATCATTGTCTATGGTTGGCAATCTAAGCGCAATGGGCTAATTACGTTAGTCATTAATCAAAACACAAATAGACGTTGTGATTAGCGTACTCTACTCTGTGGTGTAATATAGTCAAAATCCCGGGGAGGGCAAATTTGGAGCCAATCTTCCCCAATCAAGTGAAAATGAAAACTGAAAAATTAACCATATAGTACCATAAAGGCAAAATTATATCAAACAAAACTTACTGGTTTTTGTGAATGCTTAAATTATGCAGATGAGGGTTATCTTGGTTTTGACAAGATTTTGAAGAGACTAAATCTCAGCTTGGGTCAGGGGAAACTAGGGTCTGGGGTTGGCAAACTGGGGCCTAGGTGGGCAGTTACCCCCTGCTCCATAGCAAATTACGCCCCTGAGTCTATTCAGTGATCCTAGGTATATGAGAAAATCATTTCGGTGGTGAGCCAAAATACACACTGCTTTAGCTCTGCAAATAAATTTTGCAATAAAGAACACAAAAAAAGGGTTAAACTCCCTACAAACATCAATATGAATATTCTTATACGTTAGAACTAAGAAGAATGAGTCGAACAACATACCCAAAAACCATTCCCGAGGGTCGGTTGATTTTAGGCCGTGATGGCTTAGAGATATCAAGAACTGAAAGAAATGAGCGTAAAAACAAATCTTGGAGTATTTTGATAGTGATTTCTAGGATTCACAATCCGCTTGTTCATTAAGACGTTATTTGCTCAACCACATACAGATAAGGGAACAGTTCATCTGCACCACACGTATAATTTTATGACATTTACAGGATGTCCATTACAGGAAACAAAAGATAAAAATGTTAGGTTAGCGGGAGGGTGACACTGGACCCATATACCCGTATTGGGTCCCATATACTATATACCCGTATCCCTACCAGTATTGACGATAATCAGTTCAAGTTTGCTGTAAAACATCAAATTAAGGTAACCTAAAGGTGAATCGATGTACCTGAGCTTATTCCTCTTGATCTCCAAGTTTCTTTCTACTAGTATGTCATCCGGAGTCATCGATCGGGTTTTTGTGGACTTGGATAGGTCCAAGCAAAATTTCTTCTTTGAACTTCGACGAAAAGAAGAAATTTCCCAGTGTAGTGTATGGTGAAAACATGCTGCTTCTAAGGTTGACTTGCGTCTCGTTGCATAATTCTGGCCAAGAAGGAATGAAAAATGGCAGAAACTGAAAAATAAATGGCAAGGGCTTAGAAAGGACAAACAGATCGGCACAAAGACCTCTGTAGCTGAGAAGAGTCGTTAATCGATAGATGAGATGACTTAATTATATGGTAAAAATAATTTTTTAGAGAAACAACCTATCACGTTGAATAAAAACTTGAAGAGAGGTTGAGCGATAGAGAAAGAGAGCAAGGAGAGGGGAAAAGAAAGAGGGATCACCAAAATGATCAAGTCCTATTCAACCTTTGATCAGCTATGTGCAAGGAGATTTCTTGGAAGCGGGGTGACACTCTAAAACAATCAAATTATACTAACAAATAGGTAGGTAGTATATAAATCCCTAGATTCCGGTTTGGGGGTCTTAATTGAAAGACTCTGCTACGGACTTGCCCAATTTTGGTGTAAATATATCAACTTTGACTTCATTAATACAGACGACCAAGCAGAAATTTCAGCAATTTCTCTTTTAATATGCAGAATAGCACCTACTTGTTTATATCATGGGCTTTGAGGCCCTAGGCTATGTAGTTCGGCGAACTGAACACTTTTCTTTCAATTAGATGGGGAAATTTTCCAAAGACAAAACCATATCTCAAGAAATAACTCCACTAGAGGTATATATAGCCAGGTTTTAATGTACAATCACTAATACCCAGAAGGAAACACCATATTTAGAAATCCAAAACAGCTTTAAAAAATCTGAAATACTTACTTATGTCATTCATAAAAGCATTTCCCTTTACTTCCCTTTACTTAAAAGCGCTCCCCAGATATGCAGTTACATAGCCTAAATTATATATTCTCCATCTATTTTTCCGTTTCTTGATTTCGTCGACGTTACTTCTTACCGTTAGATGTATTTAAAGAAAAGAGTGACGTATGGAAAAGGCATAGAAAATATATATTAATGTAAAGTAAGATGTAAAGTAAGTATGTAATGTATTATGTAAAGTATGTATTGATGGGTTTCCTGAAGAGTTTTTTTTGTCATGTATTTGAATTTTCAATTGTATGTTTGTGCCCTTTTTTTTATCTTTAGTGATTACTCCGTCTATTGACGGGCAGTAAATGAATAATAATAATAATAACAGTAAAATGTACTATGGACTATACATTTGTACATTGAGGAGGGGGGAATGACTTTTTGCTGCGACATGATGTAGCAAAAAAAAAGGTTGTTTCATGTAATGAAACCGTGCTAACAGAATTTTCTAGCAGCCCTTTAATAGCAAACGTTTTTACAGGAGTCGACTGAAAATTACCACTAGAAATCGTCACTGATATTTTCCAAATAAGCGAATATCTATAAGATCTGAACCGTGATATTAAGAAACCCGACTGAAACAAATAAAACTTGCAAACTTCTCAATTTTAGAAATAAATGTGAAACAGTTTTTGTGCTTACAGCTTTGGACTTTACTTTTTTACTTCTTTCGGGGGTAAAAATGCCGTTTCAAACCTTTATTTATAGTCGAGGGCTTCAATTTTAGATTATTAGGTAAACTATATGCTCCTGTAAATTGGCTGAAAAGCTAGAATACCAATAAACATCTGAAAAATTATTGCTGACAAATGCAAGCAACAAATTGGACCTATAGCACGGGTGAAAAAGCCTACATTTTTTTCTTTTTCATATTAGGGATTTTTAATGTCGGATGACCTTTCGAGCTACCTTAGATTGCTCTAAGGTAAGTTCCTGTTACCCCAGATTGAATAACGAGAGCTGAGAAAACTGAGCTTGCTTGAGTTTTTTCAGATAATTATAATTTATAAACTTAGTTATCGATAACATGGCCAGTGAAAGACTTCTGAGGATTCTATAAATTAAATCTTCAATCATGATTGGTTCTCTTTATTTTTATGAGTTTTTTTTTATGTCTTTTGATTTATTTCTTATCTTGTGATTATGATATATGATTTGTGATTATGTCTATGATTATTATGATTGTAAAAACTACTTATTTTGTTCAGTGTATAAGTTTTCTTTGACTGTTTTCTTTTATTTCTCTTATGTACTCTGTCATTTAGGGGACTTTTGCCCTTTTTTGTTTTGACAGGTTATAAATAAATTGAATTGAATTATATTCTGAAGGATACATAGGGATCTACAAGCCCTTGAGAGAGCAAACTATTTTTTTCAGGATCGGCTTAGTGTTTTCAGTAAAGTAAAGCGCTAGTTTTTAAAATTTTACAAAAATCAGAAGATAGTCAGTTTACTTGAGTTAGTAAAAAAAATTAAAAAAATTAATGCAAGGAAAGGGGCATTACTGTTATCACCACTTGAAAATAGTTAGGAGTCCAGGATTTTGTGACGGAGGGGGTGCTGATGGACAGATATATGATAAATCCTCTGGGTCGGTCGAAAACAGGATCAGCCGCTTTGTGGCATGTTTGAAACAGGTTTTTGTGTGGCATGGCCGCATAGAAACAAAAATGAATTCTTGTCGAAAAGGGGCATGTTTAAGAGCTGACGTCACAAGACTTGTTTTGTTTCTTAAGCTAATACGAAGGTGATGACATGCCAATTCTAAACCAAAAACGACTCTATCGAAATGTGGCACGTATAGGCATCATGTCAAAAAACTGGTTTTTGTTCTATAAGCTAATATGAAACCAATGGCAAAAGTTCATTTGCATTGAATAATTAAGGGTTTGCTGGAATTCAGTGGTAGAGTAAGTACTTTGAAATAAAGATGGCAGTGAGAGATAAACCAATTTGTTTTCGAGTTTTACAAAGCGTTAATTTGAGTGAGTGGCCTATAATACACAAGAAACAAAATTGTTTTCCGCTAGGGAAAATAAAAAAACAAAACCAAAATAAAAATATCAAATTTGGAAAGTCTTATTTCCCACTGGGGGTATTTTCTGGAGGGGGGGTATTTTCTTAGGGATATTTTCTGGTGAAGTATTTTCCACGGGGCTATTTTCCATGGAGGGGGTAGAACTATTTTCTTGAGGGGGTATTTTTTAGGGTGGTAAATACTGGGAGGAGGGGGGGGGGGGTAAACTCCTAGAACCGGGTGAACCAAGTTTAAGCAAGCAAGGTAAAAGTAGAGTTAGAAGCAAAACTTAAAAATTATTTGAATTTATTTCTACCCATGTTTGGCTCAATGGAGCTCTTTACTTTTATTTGAAAAATTTGTTTTGTGGAAAAAGTCTTTAAAATTAATTTGTGTTCGTTCTTTATTGACATTAAATAAAAAAACTTTTTCCACAAAATAATCTTTCAAAGGAAGGCCTCTCAATTACTTGGACTATCTGTCTTGGCTTTTCTCTGTTTACAATTACCCAGCGTCTTGATTCAACCTATGCAACCTATTGCAAAATACTTGATAACTTCAATTCAAAATCAAAAAACTAGAAATGAACTCCATTAAACTAAGAATGAGCGAAATAGAATGAAATGACCTGTCAAGCATAAAACTATTACCAATCATCCTCATTAAATAAATGAAACCCAAAACGAACAGAAATTAAAATAAATAACCGAGTCAGAGTCAAAACGAGCTAAAATTCTGCTCATTTTGGGGTTTAATGTTACTCTCTACTTTCATAGCAACAGCGTACACCAGAAGTATTCCCAGAAATCATAAGGGAGTACATATCAATTTGGCATTTTTGTTTATTTTTTCGTTTCCGTTGCACCCCCCCCCCCCAAACAAAAATATTCACTGTCATTTTCACTTAATTTGGATAACTTGGCTCCAGCTTTATCACCACCCCCCCTTCCCAGGATTTTGAAGAAATTACGGCACTGTAAAAACTCCTATGCATTCCAAAGGCCAGAACATACATAGCACTTTACTAAAATTAAATTTAAAAAAAACAAGTTTTTTTTTACTGAAAGTAAGGAACGACGTTAAAACTTAAAACGAACAGAAATTATTCCGTATATGAAAGGGGCTGTGCCCGATTTTCGACTATGTTGAATAAAATGGCTATCTCAGAATTTTAATTGGGTGACTTCGGAAAAAAAATGAGCGTGGGAGGGGGCCAAGTTGCCCTCCAATTTTTTTGTTTTATTTCATTAGAATTAATGACACTCCACTTCTCGCGTGTGTACCTAGATTCTAAACAAGTACCGTTGTTTCTTATGAAAAAGAAAGCACGAACTTGACAGCTGACAGTTAAAATTTGGGATTTGCAGGTTGCACAAAATATCTTCAAAGTTTTCCAATAACAAATCCTATCTGTAAGCAGTGGACAAATTATTAACTTAAAAAGGCCCTTCAACTTCTACAATAGAATCCTGTGAGTATTCTGCAGTTTGGGAGGGAGGGGGATATCTCAAATGGTGTATTTTAATGCCAAAACATCACAGTTCTAATGGAACCATCAGATAAATACAGAATTAGTTCTAAGTGAGAGACAAGGGCATTGCGGGAGTAAAAAACGATGTATAATCACCAGGGCCATAACCAGAATTTTTATTTTTTGGGGGATATGTATTGTTTGAGGAGGGGACAAAAGAAACTTTAAAAAATGTATCTGGATTACTTTTTGGTCTGCATTCTGGGAATATTTCTGGTCTACGCTGTTATCATGAAATGAAATTAGAGTATCATTAAATCCCAAAATAAGCAGGGATCTATTACATATGGAAGGGGGACTGCCCTTCGTCATCTGCAACTCCACCTTGTGATCACTGATACTCTGGAGGATGCTGATTAGATCAGCAATTGAGAGCTCTAGTCCAGGGGCGGATCGATAGCAAAATATTGGTGGGAGGGGTGGGGCAATGTGACAAAAGCGCCAATGAGCAAAATCTTTGGGGGGGGGGGCAATTTGACAAAGGGGCCAATAATTGACCAAATATACAAGTTTATTCTAAAGGAAGAGTGAAAAAAAACAGGGAAAGAGGACGCCAGAAAATCGTGGGGGGGGATGGTTGACTTCAACAAAAATTTTACACGGGGGGAAGTTTGCCTGAATTCATAAGCAAAATTTACTCATTTACCTCATGAGAAGTAATCCATGAAGAACTATCATCAGTAATAATTCTCTGCTGTAAAATTTTCCACACAAGAAACTTCCTGTTGGAGGGGAAGGACCTTTGAAAAATTTTCAACATAGAGGTGATTTTTGGTATGAATTAAAAAAAAGATCATAAATAAAGTTAAAAACAAGTATTTTTTCGAGTTAGATTATGTTCAGAAGAATTTTTCGTCCAGAATAGTGAACAAGATTTTTTTTTTTGGGGGGGGGGGATGGGCATTTGCAGTAAGCATGAACTTTTACGAGGTAAAATTCATGGGGGTACTATCTTGCGCGTGGGAACTCTCCTTGGGGGAGTTTTCCTTTGGGAAATTGCCATGAATGGGGAGGTGTGTGTCTCGTTATTATTCGAAAAAAGATCAGAAATTAAATTTTAAGAAAAACTATTTTTCAACTGAAAGCACGGAGCAACACTAAAACTTAAGAAAAAAAACAGAAATTAATATATTTGTGCGGTGCCTCCTCCTCAATACCCTGCTCTTTACGGTAAAGTTAAACCTTTTTTCCTAAGTCTTAAAAAGGGCCTCCTGAATCAAATTTCCCAGTTAATAGTGTTTGACATGTGAAAGTTTGCTAAGCATTAGAGATTTTCAGGGCAAGTTTATTCAAATTTTTAATTAAGAACTACTTTTTAACCAACCCTTTAGATTAATAAAATACCGTTTGCAAGAATTCTTATTGAAACAACCTGTTTTGGTATTTTATTGGAACAACACAAACAGTGGAAAATATCCCCCGCCAAACTTTTCATAAATTAGTGCTACCGGTCACTGATTTTCACTGCGAAGGACACATTAAAACCTGTATATGGGATAATCTGCAGTACCTGCAAATATTTATCTAGATCTGTGAACGTTTGACACATCCAAAATTAGACTTCAAAATAGCACTTAAAAATAAGAGATTCGCGTCTCATATGCCATCTTCTATTCAAAGTACAAACTCCATAACTCGTAATTAGCAGACCCATATATACGATGGATATGTCTTTGTATCCTTGGCAAAAGCCAAAACAAGAGACATTCAAGTTTTGTGACAGAAACCAGTTTTTTACGTAATGCCTAAACGTGCCGCATTTCCATAGAGTCATTTTTGGTTTAGAATTGGCATGTCATCACCTTCGTATTAGCTTACGAAACAAAACAAGTCTTGTGACGTCAGCTCTTAAACATGCCCCTTTTCGACAAGAATTCATTTTTGTTTCTATGCGGCCATGCCACACAAAAACCTGTTTCAAACATGCCACAAAGCGGCTGATCCTGTTTTCGACCGACCCAAATCCTCTTTTTCTTTACCTAACAGACTCTCATAAACACTAAAACAAACAGCACAAAACTAAACAACAGCGATGCCAAGGGAGAGGGGGCCAATTCATAGACAGAAAAAAATTTGAAAAATAAAGCAAAAGTGTTTTATTGTACAATTAAGCTCCACCATAGTCAAGGGACCGATCTCCCCCTCCCCCTAGTACCTGAATTACTCCATCTTTACACAATTCACTACATCCAGCGTATCCATTTTAACCCTGTTCCACTAAAACTCAAAGATAAATAAACATACTACTACTATTAATAACTCACAGCAGCATTAAGTTGCCTGAGGCCAACACAGCTGGCACGCTCTTCCTCTATCCCAATCTATTAAAAGCCTCCCTCTTTACACCCTTCCAGAAAGTTCCCATTTCCCTTAAATCTTTCTTTAAGACATCCTCGCGCCCTAACCACGAACGACTTGCTTTCTGTTTAGGCCTGAACGGTTGGCCAAAAAGGACAATCTTTGGCAATCTGTCATGCTTCATCCACAGAACGTACCCTAACCATTTCAACCTTTCTCTCATTATAACCCTAGAAACTGGGATTGAACCACACTTTTCGTACAGCTTACTGTTTGAAATACGGTCAGTCAGTCGGGTACCCAAAAAAAATCCATAAACATTTTGAAATACGGTCAGAAAGGTCAGCGTTACCTTTCGAGATCCATTAGTAAAGTCCTCGTAACTCTTTTCTAGATCGTCCAAAGATTTAAAGGCTGGAATAGTTACAGTCTTAGCAGACGCTCTTCTTCAAATCTTCTTCAATGACATCTTCTTCAAATCTCTTCTTTGACATCTTCTTCAAATGGTTTCTGAGTGCTCAAATCCAAAACTTCATGTGCTAAATTGAACTGTGTCATGACCAGAAATATAAATGACTAGATATGTTTTGATGAGATCATAGTAACAGCCAGTCAGTGTTTAACTGACGTTCTGCTCGTAAATCCCGGGAGTTAAATTGACTCTAGGAAAAAGCTGGAAAAATTTCGACCAATGGGAGCGTTGCTCTCCAGCTGCTAGATTAGCAGTTGGCTGATATGAAGAGGCTGCGTTAGAAAATGATTTGGAAAAGAACACCTAATCTCAGCTCTTAGGTGAGGCAATTATTGTTTTTGAAAAACGATTTACAAAGATGGGGAGAGTTGAAAGTATAAAGAAAGGGAATTGATTAGATTGAAGAACAAGAGGCCATTATCTCTGGTTGAATTATATTTAGGGTCAATCAAAGGGAAATTGCATATGCGTCATAACCAGTGGAAAACTGTCATCTCAAAATAGACAATAGATACTATAGATTATTTTGCTTGACTGTTCGTAATAACCTCTAAATAGGATAAACTTTTTATAAGGTTATGACAGATAATCAAACTTAGATGTTTTTGTTCGTTTATCTCTATTTAGTTTGCTGTACACCTTGAGAAAAAGTAAATAAAAGGGTGCTTATGTCTTATAGCGACCACACTCAAGAATTGAAGTTAGGTAAATCATAACAAGGGCGGATCCAGGATTTTTTTTTCGGGGGGGGGGATTACTAATTTTTGACTCAGTTTTCGACTAATTTTACTGATTTTTATCTAGGTTTTACTAATTTTCGACTTATTTTCGACTCGGTCAAAAATTTCGGGGGGGGGGGGGTTCAAACCGGGTAACCCTTCCCCTGGATACGGCCTTGAATCATAATGAAATATACAAAAATATGGTGAAATTCTAATAATTTAGTAACAAAATTGTGGGAACTAAAACAGAGAACTATGGAAAGCAGGTCGCTCAGAACGCATTATATTAAAAACAAAACCTAACCAACTCTTCATATTAAATATGCAATTAAAATGTACCTCCATAGCACTTTATCTCGCTCAGGCTAAGCTGATTATCTCTGAGTGGACACATAAAACCGGTTTCATTAGAGATCAGGAACAAAGTGTGGTCGCTATTACACGCAAGTACCCGTAAAAGAAAGGGTTTTATACGTGTGGAGTGATTCTGTCCGTTTATATGAGGAATATTAAGACGAAGTTTTGTCAAAAGCTTCATTTTATGTTAATATTTTCTTGCTTTACTTCTAAAAAGCACTAGGTATGAAAGAAATTAGCCATTAAATGAGAACTTAAATTCCTCTTCATAATGTCTCAGTACCCCACTAGTAGTGGAGAAAAAAAGAAGTCAAATAAATAAAAGAAGACACATCAATGATTCCCATGCAAAAAAGTGATTTTCCTTGTTACTCAAGCTGGGGGACTGTAAATCTCCTATAAGTAAGTAAGTAAGTTTATTTGTAACCCGCAATGATATAAAATAAATGCGGAGTAAAAAGCGAAAAAACAAAATAATATAATCCACAAGGAATAAGAAGAAATTCGCAACATAATTGACATAACACTATCCGGTGAATCACTGATCTGGAAAAAGATCAGTGATTCACTGAGAGGATTACTGGCGCATAATTTACAATCTTTAAAATAGCCTCTCCTTAGCTGAAGACGGTCTTTATTCCGCATTAAAGGCTGAAAACCGGAAAGAAAAAGAATTGTAGGAGAACAAAAACTATGGTAAAGTTTACATACACCTCGGTGGCTGTACCTTCCTCTATTAGGCGACATTTTACCATATGAAATACGAATAAAAGAGCACTAGCAACCAAAGACAAGCATGAGTCAAACGTGTATCAGAAAAAGTAATCCCAAGCCATTTCAAGTGCTACTACACACTCGAGTAGCATTGTACCCACATGTAAAGGAGAAGCAGGGTTAGAAATATTAAAACACAGAAACTCGCATTTTGAAGCCTTTAGAGAAAGTTCAATCCGGCTCAAAGCATTAATCAGAACATTTAGATTCTTTGTGAAGCCTGACCTTGTATGACTTACTAGCCGTACATCATTTGCATAGGCCATGTGACTAACACCAGCATTTTCTAAAAATACAGTAGGTGACAGCGTTCACAAACAGTCCGCAAGCACAGTTTTAAAAATATATGGAGACAGCACACCACCTTGTCTGACTCTCTTCTTTACTGAGATAGGCTCAGATATATCAGATTTCCATTTTAACCGAACCAACGGATTGAAAAATCATTATTGAAGAACTTTTACGACGGAAGAATTAACTCCTGCTCTAACTAAGTAATGAAGCGCTTGCAAATGTACAACATTATCAAAAAGCACGCGAAAATCAAAATTTTCAGTGAGATTATGTTCTACCTCTTTTTGTAAATTTTAAATACAAATATTGATAATAAAAATGACCATAAATATATTTGTATTTATTTATGTAATACGACTATTTATCATTTCTCTTTACCTATACTTACTTATATAAATATAAAATATATAAAAATATAAAAAGTTCGTAAATGTTATGTCATTGAAATATATAATTGCATCAAATGCTAGGGTGGCTAAATTAGTCTTGTCTGTTAGATGCATGATTACAGAAGCGGAATGCATCCTATGGACATGTCCAAAAAGAATGGGTAGCATACAAGGGTGGAAACTGGCACTAGTGTCGAAAAAAAAAAAAACTACCAACGTCATCTAGCATTTGGTGACAGTTGGTATTTTGTTCAGTTTAATAATAAGAATAATTAATTTAAGTAGTACAATTGGTAAAACTAGGGGAGTAGTAAGTGTTTGATATCACTTCCTGACACAAGAATGATTACAGAGCTTGGAAAAATGCCAAGTGTTGCCACACGCTTGATGGCGTTGATATTTTTTTTTGCCGACGCAAGCGACAGTTTCAACTCTTATAAGTTACCTATACTCTTTGGACAATCCAGTGAGTTCGGTTATGTCTAATGCCTGGCCCACGACAAAGCAGCATCAGTCGACAAAAGAGCCAAGATAAATGAATCATAGTTCTAAGCGTTATTCCTTGAATTTAGTGCCATACTTGTGCTACAGAAGGGGAAAAATCTAAATGACAAGAAAGGGGTTGTAGAATTTGCAATAAACCTAGTTTGTTTTCCCAAACTAATACTATGTCTTTTGGTCTTTTTCCCTGATTCATCTTAAAAGATAGGAAAACTGGTGTTTCAAACCTCCATCTTTTCTAACTACCAAAAAATTCTGCCGTAGATTCTTACGATAAATTGCTAACAATAATTTGTACTATTGACAACTGAACACTGTCTAACTCGAAAAATTACGACCTGGATGTAATTGGCGCCGCACTAGGGTGGAATTTTGATTTTATCTACAAGTTTGACTGTAATATGGCTTGAGCATAACCTCAGATTATAATTTTCTGGTTTGCCAGTTTCAATTAAGGTTTGAGCCATATTTTTGGGGGATTAAAAAATATTTAAGCAAGGATCAGTGTTTTTCCTATTTATCCGATGAATCATAGGCAGGGCAATAGCGCTGCCTAAGTAAAGAACAATGTTGGCACAATGTATTATTTATTTTAATTAATTTTTGTTATGTTGTTCTTAAACCAGGGCACCTCGTATCGTAGAAGTTGTCGTAGAAAATTCGAAAAGGGCTCATGCGATTGGAAATTGGAATGGCCTGCCTTTTCAATAGTCGAAAGTGATTGGAAGGCAACTGACACCCCTTCCTTTCATTTTGTGCTTGATTTCATTGTGCTTGATCTCCCTTTATTTCATTTTGTGCTGAGGTGCTTCAAGGTCTGCTTAGTTACCTGAGTAGTTTGAATTTAGCAACAAATTTTGACTTCCGAGTAAAAATTTACTCATTGATCGTACAAATCTTAACAGAAAGTACGTTTATTACTTTTCAAACAGTTCGTGGTAACGAACTGTAAGTAAGGAGCGACCCGGCTCAATGGTAACCGAAACTCTAGAAAACGGTATTTTGATACAAATAGATACATCAAAAGAATCAAATTTTAATGCTGATGTCAAATATATAAGTTTCATTAAGTTTAATTGTACCCATCAAAAGTTAGGCGCCTGAGAAAATTTGGCTGATTTTCGAAAAAAAGGAGGAAAGACCCCCTAAAAGTTATAGAACCTTAATGAAAATCACACCATCATATTCAGCGTATCAGAGAACCCTACTGTAGAGGTTTTAAGCTCCCATCTACAAAAATGTGGAATTTTGCATTTTTTGCCAGAAGAAAGATCACGGGTGCGTGTTTATTTGTTTTTTTTTTTTTTCCCAGGGGTGATCGTATCGACCCAGTTGTCCTAGAATATCGTGGGAGGGCTCATTGGAATGGAAATTAAAAGTTCTAGTGCCCTTTTTAAGTGACCAAAAAAAATGGAGGGCAACTAGGCCCCCTCCCACGCTCATTTTTTTCCCAAAGTCACCTGATCAAAATTTTGAGATAGCCGTTTTGTTCAGCATGTTCGAAAATATAATAAGTATGTCTTTTAGGATGACTTAATCCCCCGAAATTCCCGGGGGGAGGGCTGAAAGTTATGAACTTTACCCAATGTTAACATATAGTATTGGTTATTTGGAAGTATACAGACGTTTTCAGGGGAGATTTTTCCTGGTAGTGGGGGGGGGGGTTGGGTCGGGGGTTATGTGGGAGGATCTTTCCATGAAGGAAGTTTTCATGGGGGAAGGGACATTGCTATGAAGGGGACGCCGGACTTCCCAGCATTATTTAAAAAAAGATCAGAAATTTAATATAAAAAAACAAGTATTTCAACTGCAATAGCAGCAACATCGAAACTTCAAACGAACAGAAATATTACATATATGATTGGGTTCACCCCGTAGTCAATACCTCGCTCTTTAAGCCAAAGATTTTTTAGTACTTTCATAAGAGCTATTTATTCTAATTAACGGCCTTTGTGATTAAGCGGTCATTTTTAAAGAATTGGAACAAAATTTGAACTTTCGCTTAAAGAGCAAGGTATTGACTAGGGGGCGAACCCCCTAATAAACAAATTAAAAATATATGAATATAGAAGTTCGTTACGTAAGTTAATTCGTAAGTTACGTATATTTATTACTAATAAAAACGTTCGTAAATATAATTAAACAAGTTTCGAGAAAGCCATTTAACTAAATAAAAGTAAATTAATATGAAAATTTTGTTTTAATTATTCATGTACGGTGAGCCAAGATCAAAACCTGCATTTATTCAAAAATGTTCAAAAATTAAATAAAAAAAACAAGTTTTTTAACTGAAAGTAAGAAGCGACATTAAAACTTAAAACGAACAGAAATTATTTCGTATATGAAAGGGGCTGTCCCCTCCTCAACGCCTCGCTCTTTACGCTAAAGTTTTTTATTGTTAAAAAAATAGAGTTGTGAGAAAGTCAAACTTTAGCGTAAAGAGCAAGGCGTTGAGGAGGGGACAGCCCCTTTCATATACGAAATAATTTCTGTTCGTTTTAAGTTTTAATGTCGCTCCTTACTTTCAGTTAAAAAAACTTGTTTTTTTTATTTAATCCTTACTAAGGGACACTAAGGCTACTATTGGATGGGTTTGTTTAACTTTTTATAGCTAGCAATCCATTTCTAGAAATATTTATAATTATTAATAATATTAATTAATAAATATGATGAGTTAAACCCAATTTGTAAATGTAAATGAATAAATATTAATAATAATATACTAAGCATGCATACAGAAATTTAACATAGCGCAAGATTTTTTTTATTGGGGACTAGTGTGATTTTAAAATTAGTTTAGGAGCTCTGGACTATCACCCTCATAAAAAAGTCGAAATACTATATTTAGTCTAGGGATTTTGTTGATTTACCATCTATAGTAGTATCAAGAAAACTAGTTGAAAGTTTCAACCCCCACCCCCCAGGAAAAAAATATACCACTTGCGAGAGAGACAAACTAACATACTGACTCAAAGAGGTAGACAAATACTTATATTTCGAAGCAAAACTAGTCCAAGGGTCTCGCATAAAGGATTGTCAACCTGTACTAGAAAAAAGTCATTGATCTAGAAACACTGGTTTAACTGATCAGCTGATAGGTACAATTAGAAATGGGAATAGCAGATGGAAATCTACGGGATGCTGGCATTAGAAAATTCCAACGGTCGATTTCCACTCATGCAGATGCATATTATGTGTGGTGTTATTTGCTGCGTGGGATGACTACACACACATCTGGGAGAAGAGAGAGATGCAGATGCTGCATTGAAACAAAATGAAAGAAAACGGTAACGGTTTTGTACCCACATCTGCCGTATTTTCTATATACCCTAAACAATATCGCTTAATTGAACTAGGATTAAAAAGTAAATGAGGTCTACCAGTTATTTTTTTAGGGGTTGGTTAGAGTAAAACCATGAAAATAAAAACAAATATCTGTGTACCAAAATATTCTGTGCAAGTGTATATTGAAATAATTTATTCAAAGATCTTTCTGGAAAATAAACATGAAACGCAATCAGAAGGTTTCCAAAAAAAATAATAATCTTAATAAATAAACAGATACTAACATTTTGTTTATATACCAAAGTTTACAATGGCCCTTTTCTAGCTTCGAAGCCTTTGTTTACTATTACTGGTAATTTGTATTTATCAATTCCTCACCCCTTCCTCTAACAAATAACCTGTTCATAGAGGAATTGTCAATATTATATACCGAGTTTGCCCAAAATGATACTAGTATTGTACAAAATTGCACGTGGATATCTACCCCATCAAAATACGTTAATATTTTGATATCCCATAAAAAAGGATGCTAATTTGGTACAGTTAGCCAATAATATATCCTTGTTCTCATCTTGCTGGGGGAGGGGGATAGTTGGCGTAGAAAAAACCTTAGGCTGCACCCATGGCTTTTAGAACATGAAGTAATTTACCTTCTATTGCTACTAAGACTACGTTTCAGTCTATGGCCAACTCAGCTTTGCACGCTCTCCTAACTCCACTATTCAGAGTTTTGCCTCTCATTCCCTTTGATGAAGCTCAGGGCTCCTCTAAACCTTTTCTTTGGTCTCGCCTTACTCCACTCGAAGAGGTGTTACTTTCTGTTTGCCCGAGCCGGATTGACAAAACAATTTTTTTGAATATATTGATAAACTATCATCGGTAGCATTTGCTGTAAACCCTACATCTCCCTTTCTTTCTAATCTTAACCTTCTTTCTTTCTTTCTTTTTTTGGGGTTGTCGTCCCCAAAGACAAAGTCACTGAACCTTTCAACTATGCTAAACAAAATGGCTATCTCAAAATTTTGACTGGATGTGTTTGGGGAAATAATGGGTGTAGGGAGAAGGCTTCTTGTCCTCCAATCACTTTGACTCATAAAATAGAGCACTAGAAATTTCAATTTCCAATCAAGTGAGTGCCTTTCGGAGTTTCCATCACAACTCCTTCTATACGAAGTGCCTTGGTCAGAAAAAAAAACAAGAATAAAAAAAAAGTAATAATGCATCGTGCCCACATCGCTCTTTACTTAGGCAGCGCTATTGTGCTGCCTAAGATACTTCAACAGAGCTACCAAACTACAATTTTAACACAATTCATAGTCTGAAATAGATTCACTTAAACGAGTGCCTAACATTATCCTAAAGTAACTTAATAGTTAAAAGTTGAGTCTTGCACAGAGACTGTACCTAAAGCAATTTTTATAGAAAACAGAGCACAGCGGTTTATTCAAATTTTATTAATTTATTCAAAAACTTTCAAAAATTAAATAAAAAAACAAGTTTTTTTAACTGAAAGTAAGGAGCGACGTTAAAACTCAAAATGAACAGAAATTATTCCGTATATGAAAGGGGCTGTCCCCTCCTCAACGTCTCGCTCTTTACGCTAAAGTTTTTTAATTGTTTAAAAAAAGGGTTGAGGGAAAGTCAAACTTTAGCGTAAAAAGCGAGGCGTTGAGGAGGGGACAGCCCCTTTCAAATACGGAATAATTTCTGTTCGATTTAGGTTTTAACGTCGCTCCTTACTTTCAGTTAAAAAAACTTGTTTTTTTATTTAGTTTTTGAATGTTTTTGAATTAATGCAGGTCGTTATTTTGGCTCACTGTACATGAATAATCAACACCAAATTTAGATATTAATTTTACTTTTATTTGTTTAAATGGCTTTCTCTAACGTTGTTTAATTTCATTTACGAACGTTTTATTAGTAATAAATATACGTAACTTACGAATTAACTTATGTAACGAATTTCGATATTCATATATTTTTAATACGTATATTAGGGGGTTCGCCCCCTAGTCAATACCTCTCTCTTTACGCTTAAGTTCGAATTTTGTTCCAATTCTTAAAAAATGACCCCTTAATCACAAAGGCCGTTAATTAGAATAAATAGCTCTTATGAAAGTACTAAAAAATCTTTGGCTTAAAGCGCAAGGTATTGACTAGGGGGCAAACCCAATCATATACGTAATATTTTCTGTTCGTTTTAAGTTTTGATGTTGCTCCTTACTTTCAGTTGAAGATCTTGTTTTTTTTTTATTCAATATCTGATCTTTTTTTTAAATAATGCTGGGAAATCCGGCACTCCCTTCATAGCAATGTCCCTCTCCACATGAAAACTTCTTCCATGTAAAGATCCTCCCATATAACCCCCGACCCATCACCCCCTCCCCCGCTACCAGAAAAAATCCCCCTGAAAACGTCTGTATACTTCCCAATGACCAATGCTACATGTTAACATTGGGTAAAGTTCATAACTTTCATACCTTTCCCCGGGGACTTTGGGGGATTAACTCATTATAAAAGACATAGTTATCGTATTTTTGACCATGCTGAACAAAATGGGTTTCTCAAAACTTTGCTCGGGTGACTTTGGGAAAAAATAAGTGTGGGAGGGGGCCTAGGTGCTCTCTATTTTTTGGTCACCTAAAAAGGACACTAGAACTTTTGATTTCTGTTCCAATGAGCCCTCCCACGATATTATAGGACAACTGGGTCGATATGATCACCCCTGGGGGAAAAAAAACAAACAAAAAACAAATGAACACGTATTCGGGATCTTTCTTCTGGCAAAAAATACAAAATTCCACATTTTTGCAGATAGGAGCTTGAAACCTCTACAGTAGGGTTCTCTGATACGCTGAATCTGATGGTGTGATTTTCATTAAGGTTCTATAAGATCTAGGGGGTATTTCAACCTTTTTTCGAAAATCAGCCAAATTTTATCAGGCGCGTAACTTTTGATGGGTAAGACTAAACTTGATGAAACTTATATATTTCAAATCAGCATTAAAGTATGATTCTTTTGATGTATCTATTGGTATTTTTAGAGTTTTTTAGAATTTCGGTCACTATTGAGCCGGGTCGCTCCTTAATTATAGTTCGTTACCACGAACTGTTTGATTAAATTAAAAAAACAAGTTTTTTTTTAACTGAAAGTAAGGAGCGACATCAAAACTTAAAATGAACAGAAATAATTCCGTATATGAAAGGGGCTGTCCCTTCCTCAACACCTCGCTCTTTACGCTAAAGTTTTATATTGTTTTAAAAAATAAAGTTGTGAGACAGAGTCAAACTTTAGCGTAAAGAGCGAGGCGTTAAAGAGGGGACGGCTCCTTTTATATACGGAATAATTTCTGTTTGTTTTAAGTTTTAATGTCGGTTCTTACTTTCAGTTATAAAAACTTGTTTTTTTTTAATTTAATTTTTGAAGGTTTTTTAATTAATGCAGTTTTGATTTTGGCTCACCGTACATGAATAATTAAAACAAAATATGCATATTAATTTTACTTTTTTTTTTGGCTAAATGGCTTTCTCAAAATTTTGATCTGACGTAACTTACGAATTAACTTACGTAACGAACTTCTATATTCGTTTATTTTTATTACGTAAATTAGGGGGTTCGCCCCCTAGTCAATACCTTGCTCTTTACGCTAAAGTTCAAATTTTGTTCAAATTCTTTAAGAATGACCCCTTAATCACAAAGGCCGTTAATTAGAATAAATAGCTCTGGTGAAAGTACAAAAAAAAAACTTTAGCGTAAAGAGCGAGGTAATGAGTAGCGGGCGAACCCAATTTTATACTAATAATTTTTATTCGTTTTAAGTTTTGATGTTGCTCCTTACTTTCAGTTGAAAAAATTGTTTTTTTTATTTAATTTCTGATCATTTTTTAACTAATGCTGGGAAATACGGCGCCACCTTCATAGCAATGTCCCTTCCCTCATGAAAGCTTCCTCCATAGAAAGATCCTCCCATGTAAACCGGGACCCCATAAAAAAAAACCTGAAAACTTCTGTTTACTTCCCAATAACCAATACTATATGTAAACATTGGGCGAAGATCATAACTTTCATACCTTTCCCCGGGGGCTCTGGGGGATTAAGTCAACCTCAAAGACATAGTTATTGTCTTTTTAGACTATGCTGAACAAAATGGCTATCTCAAAATGTTGATAGGGTGACTTTGGAAAAAAATGAGCGTGGGAGGGGATCTAGCTGCCCTCCTTTTTTTTGGTCACTTAAAAAGAGCACTAGAACTTTTAATTTCTGTTCGAATGAGCCCTCCCGCGATAATTTCGGGACCACTGGGTCGATACGATCACCTCTGGAAAAAAAAAATTATAAAATAAACACGCATCCGTGATCTTCCTTCTGGCAAAAAGTACAAAATTCCACATTTTTGCAGATAGGAGCTTGAAACTTCTATAGTAGGGTTTTCTGATACGCTGAATCTGATGGTGTGATTTTCATTAGAGTTCCATGACTTTTAGGGAGTGTTTCCCCATTTTTTCAAAATAAGGCAAATTTTCTCAGTTGTGTAACTTTTGATGGGTAAGATTAAACTTGATGAAATTTATATATTTGAAATCGGCACAAACACCTGATTCTTTTGGTTTATCTATTGGTATCAAAATTCTGTTTTTTGAGTTTTGGTTGCTATTGAGCCGGGTCGCTCCTTACTTACAGTGCGTTACCACGAACTGTTCGATGCCTTACGATGGCTCCAGGATTAAGGATTTAAATAATCGAAGCCTATCCACTAGAGGGTTTTCCTCAAAATTTATCATAAAAACTACAAAAATTTATTTACTAGCAATGGTCATAACGTGAGTATAATTCATAAGACGGATTGTACCCCTCCCCCCCTGCAACAGCTCTTGAATGTTATGTCTTACAATTTTCAACTAAGATTTACTTATGATAACCCACTCGCACAAATAGAAGAATGATTGACGAAGCGGACTCACTTCTTTTTTTTATGACGTTAAACAGGATTTGAGACACATGGTTTTAAATTTCTTTAATAAGTATCTAAGTAGACCTATATGTAACCCACAGTTTATAGAATTATCCAGTAAGTTTATCGCAGATCATTTCTGGTCTTCGTTTTCGGTGCAAACAAAAAGCTCCTCCCACTTATTTCTTCACTTATGGATCAGTGTGTTTGCGTCTATCAATGAGAAATGGTTACAAAGTGCATTATTCGTAATAGCGGGTTTCCACTTATTTCCGATTGTTTCGCGTCTGACTTGTCTACCCGTGAAAAGATCTGATACCGCTTATGTTTCTATCTGCAAAAACGTTCTCCGGAACACTCGCACCCCGGTCCGGGTTTTTATAATGGGTGAGATAGGGAATGATCATATTGGAAAATTATATAAACTGTGATGTAACCCTTCAAATACATGTTTTCCGAAGCCACATTCATGGCCTTGACAGGAACCTTGTGAGATACCTTCTTGGAACAATTGTAGTATTCTCCTTCGTTCTTTTAATGTTTAACTTCGTTTCTCCTGGTTATTACTTCCGCTAATACCTGAGTGGGATCTACTCTGCCAGAGGAGGTGTGCTTTAAAAATTCTATGATTTCACAAAAACCGCATTTCGACTTTTGTTTTGGTAGAAATACTAGAATATTACTGGGTGAGGGAGGGCGAAGAAAACTTACTTTTGTCCCATCATGTAATACTATCCTTTTTTGGCACTTCTATTTTGAAAAATTTAAAAATTAGACGTGAAAGTATTTATACTGTTTTTCTGTTTTTATACTGTTTTTTGGGTGTTTCTGACCCATTTACATTAAAAGAAAATCAGACAAGGTTTTACATTGTCCACAATAGATCCGAATTGAAGCAACCTTTAAACATCTAAATAAAAAAATAAAAAAAGATTTTTTTGGACAGACTAAACAAGGCTTTATCGATGGTAATTTTAAGCAAAACAAAATAGGTTTTTTCAACTGAAAGTAAGGAGCAGTATTACAACTTAAAACGAACAGAAGCTATTTTCATATGAGAGGAATACTCCCTGCTCAACCACTCACTCGCTACGCTAAAGTTTTTAAGTGATGCAAAAAACTTCTTATTCCAATACAACCGTCCTTGTATTTCAGCAGTCGTTCTTAAAGAATTAGGACGAATAGTCTAACTTTAACATAAAGAGGTAAGGATTGAAGAGGGAGAAGCCCTCATCATATACGGAATAATTCCTGTTTGTTCTAGGTTTTAATATTGCTCCTTATTTTTTGTTGAAAAAACATGTTTATTTTTATTTAATTTCTGAATGTTTCTTAAATTATGCAAGAAAATTCTCCCGTCCCTCCGTGAAATATTTCAGTTGAAAAGTTGCCCAACGGAAAATGCCTCCAGCGGAAAATGACTCCCCGCCATATAGCTGAGCTTAATTTCATGACCAATCAAGGGAATCAACTTGGTTAAGTAAAGCCATTAAGATAAACGTCTATATTTGTCATTTATCTTATATGGTACTACATGACTTATCAGGAATGAATGCGTCGTGCGACATCACTTCTTCTGCAACTGGTGAGCAGCCGAGAAATATATAGTTTTTTGACACATGTAAATTCATCGGTTATCTAAGAATTGTCAATCGACAGTGACTTGGCAAAATCGCAGTTCGGTGCCACGAAATGGCAGAAAACACCACTTTACTGTGGCAAAATGTATTTGGTAACTGAAACAGTGCACTACAGCTTATTATTTCCGTTCAAATGAGCCCTCTTTCGATCTTCTAGGACCATTAATTCGATACGAGCGCCCCTTGAAAAAAAACCCAGCAACAAACAAACAAATAATTATGCATCTTTGCTCTTTATTCTGGGGGAAACAAAATTCTACATGTTTGTAGATATGAGCTTGGAACGTGTAGAGCAGCGTTTTCTGATATGCTGAATCTAATGACATGGTTTTCATTCAGATAACTTGCCTTTTTGGTGGTGTTTCGCCCATTTTTATTATCAGGCAAATTTTCTAAGGCTGGTAGCTTTTGATGAACAATATTAAAAAGAATGAGCTTAATATGTTTGGAATCATCATGCAAAGCCAATTCTTTTACTGTATCAGTTGTTACAAAAATTTTGTTTTTAGAGTTTTGGTCACTAATGGCCCGACTCACTTCTCTGTGTTACCACGAAAACTTTGACATCGTAGTTCAGTTCTATAGCCCCGTGTTGTAATCGCAAAGCCTTTATTTTACGCTGGGTATTCAAGTAACAAATTTATAGTCGCAATTTTAACGTTGTATTGGGTAAAGGAAGATAAAGTCAGGACGAGTATCGATTATTGACGCAACATTCGATTATTGATGGTACTACGACTTAATTATAGCTTTCGTCAAGGAAGTGTTATTATTTTCATCAGTTCCATTATTCTCTCTGTTAAGCTATTATTCTTATAAGTTCTTCTTTCACATCCAATATATGTAGAAATTTTTCTTGCGGGGAAAACTTAAAGATGTGGGGTTTTGAGGAACGCGAGCCATATTGAGAGCGCCTTTGGTCGTATGCTTCCTGCCCCGGAAAGAAATCACTACTGGGAACTATCTCTAAGTCCAAAATAAATATTGACCGGAATCCAGATAGCAATTTTCAATCAGAACCCCACTCTCGCCTATGCGGGGCCTGTTCTCCCTTTTTCTAATTTTGCGTTCCACTTCTCTGCATAGGAAGCTAGTTTTTTATGTTCCTTTTTTATTTTGTATTTCATTTCAACCAGGTAGCAAACAAACCAGGAAATTTAGACTTGACCATAACAAGATTGGATAAATAAAGTAACATGTTTGCTTATATAGAAGCAAAAAGCAATGATAAAACTAAAAAAAAACAGAAATTATTTCACATTAAAGTATGTTTATTGTTCTTATCAGGCTCCCACTATTTAAACTGGGGTTTAACCGGAAGTTTTTGGAAAGCTTTTCAGAACGGCCAAACTACAGCAGTTGGTAATTGAAAGTGCTTTATTTGCCAAATACTTTTTGGAACATTATACAGGATATTGTATTTTTAAAAATAAAACACTTCAAAATGTATTGCTAAAGCACTATAAGTGAAAAGTTGAACTTTTTGCACAATCCTCATGTGTTAGAAGATTCATTCTTAAACCATTGAAATAAAAAAAAAACATGTTAGTGTCAAGAGCAGAGAGTTAAGATAGGTGGCAGCCCCCTTCATAAGTCAGGTTGTTTATATTTGTCTCACCTGTCAACGTCACTTTGGGCTTTGATTAAAAAAAAAAAAAAAAAAAAAAAAAAAAAAAAAAAAAAAAAAAAAAAAAAAAAAAAAAAAAAAAAAAATCTATCTTACCCTATTCAGTCCCCTTGTTTTTTAATTCCCTCAAAATAATTTAAAGTTATCTTTTGAATATATAATAACAGTTATGTAATTAGCTGTTATTGGTTTATTTACTTTACACCCTAAAAGAAATGTTACTGAATGTGTGGTAAACTGTTGCCCTTACCTTTCCCTCAATCTTCTGATTTCTACGCTAAGCTTTGAATTGTATCACGAAGCGTATATGCATGACAACTACTAGTCGTGAATTTGAAATTCCCATCTCCTTAATACTAGGACACTTTTCTCTTCCTACACAAAGAGGTCCCCTATATAAGAGCAGAATTTTGGACTGTGTCCAAATATACTCGTTTTCATAAAGGAAGGTTTGGGGGCACTTCTCTCCTTATAGATTTTCAGGACCTCAGGACCTCTTAGAAAGTTATCTAAAATAAATACTAATTTAAAAAAGTTTTCCAGAAGGAAGTTTTTCACAAAATATGATAAAAATAAACTCATATAATAATTCAAACTTAAAAGGAACAAAAATTACCACAAACACGGGCAGAGTCGACTCCTTCTACGGCCTTCTAAAGGTCAGTGTCATAACATAATTTACCTTAATAGCATTAGTTATGTAAATATTACTCTCTCTCTCTCGCTCAAAGTTTTAACTTGATCCCTTAAGCCTTTGATTTCCGTTTAGGGATATTGCAAATGCAATAGGTTGATAACCAATTGTACATAGTATCTTTTGATTTAGTTCCACATCTTACTCCACATTTCCTGAATGTTTTTACTTAATACCCTTACCTGTCCAACTGAGATGATGCATATATACTATTTTGACAACCTAGCAGGACATAGTGTCTTCTGATTTATCCCTGCCCGACTCCCAAGGTCAAACTAAGGCCTGGATTATGCTCATGGTCAATTCTGGGGATCTTGGCAAAACGAACGTTCTGTAAGAGCTTGCTCAAACTGCAACTGACTAGGAATAAAAGTTTTTGGACCATTTCCAGGCCCCATAAAACCATCTTCCTCCAGCAAGACCTGTGATTAAAACATGCCCTTCTTTTGCACTATAAAACCTATTTTGAAAAATAAGCAACATGTATAATTTACAGCCCAAGCCCCAGTGGCTCTAGAAGGTCAAGTCATCCCTGGAGGCAAATTTGGTGCCCGTCGTTGCAATGAACAGTTTAAATTTCTCAAAAAGATTTAATGCCTCCAAGAAGTTTCTAATTGAATTTTAGATTTATATTCTAAAGTATGCTACATTTTTTTTTATTTCATGTTTGTTTTTATTCCGTTTTTTTAAAATAATCTATTTATATTTTGTCTTTTTCATATTCCTCTAGGAATAAGCGAGATCAACAGAGATCAACCAAGAAAATCTTAAACGGAGAAGGTTGCCACTTCAGGCTACTACAGTTAGTGACTACAAATAAAAAGATTGTTGTGCATACTCCACAATGGCTTGTGAAGCTGCCTGAAAAAACTGACAGGTCTACAGCAGTTGAGTAAGAACTGGCTTGCAATGCAGTTTATAATACCAGGCTGCCATGATTTGTTTCACTTAAATTTTGTGACAATTCCTTAGTTCACATTCAAGTTTTTTTTTGTATTGCCTATACATTATCAATAGTAGTATATTCAAAATCCCCCTATCGAGATAGGTTATGATAGAAGGAGGGGTTACAATCATTGTCGACGCATATTGGATTTCTGAAAAATTACATAGCTTCAAAAAATACCAGCATGTCCTTTTTTTGTTTTGCTGAAAAGCCCTTGCCAAAGGCACATACAGGTAAAAATACCTCCTCTTGTCCGTGTTCTCGTGGGATAGGTTAACAAAATATTGATATCACTCTGACTTTGGAAAGGTTTCATTTAATTTCTTATTTTATTTTTTAATTTGTCACGCAAGAATAGTGTTTAGTAACCATTTGGGAAAGAAGCCCCTTTTTTTGTTCATCTTTTCCCAAAAACACTAATCCCTGACATTTATATTTTTTGCTTTGCTTTGTTTCCGTGTCATACCGTCTAGAAAAATGTTTTTGAGTTTTTGTGAAGCTTTGGAGGGCTACGACACAATAACTGCCAAAATATCCCCGAAAGAAGATAGAGTATTTAGAACACCACCATATACAAAAAAAAAAGAAAAAGAAGAAAAAAAAGACAAATTGTGTAACAGACAAATATTTTTGAATGTCAAATGAGAAATAGTGACAGGAAGTAGTCATCGATGGTATATGTCTTGAGTCAAGACTTTATACTAGCGAGAAAATATGAATAAAGATTCTTGTTTTCTGAATTTCAACGTATGGTAGATCCAATTTATCAAACAGTTTGTGGTAATGGACCATACGTAAGAAGTGACTCTGCTCAATAGTAGCTGAAACTCTAAAACAGGATTTTGATATCAATAAAGCATCAAAATAACCGGCTTTTTATGCTGCTTCCAAATATATAAGATTCATTATGTTTAGCGTTACCCATAAAAAACTATGACACTGAAAACATTTGCCTGATGCGTGTTTATTTGTTTTTTTTTCGCATATGCAAATCGTATCAAACCAATGGTCCTAGAATACTGGGAAAGGGCTCAGTGGAATGAAAATTAAAAGTTTTAACTCCTTTTTAAGTGACAAAAGAATTGGAGAGAAGCTAGCCCCTAACCTACACTCCTTTTCCACACATGACCCTCTACAGCCTCTGGGGAAAAGGCTGTAAGTTAGAAAATTTGCCCATTGTTTACATTTAGTATTTATTATTGGGAAGTATACAGACATTTTCCGGCGGAGGAATTTTATGCCAGGAAACTTTCTAAGGGGATAATTTTCCGAGGGAGGATTTTTTTTTGGGGGGGGCGGAGGGAGTGAGCTTTCAAAGGGAAACTTACAGTGGGAGAATTTGCTAGAATTCCTGTACGAAATTCTTTTTATTAGTCTTACTTTCTTTGTGCCAACTCAATTTTACATGTAGAGATCAGGCACGTACGCAGGAATTTGTTTCGGGGGGGCCCAATTTGTTTCGGGGGGGGGGCCAAATCCTTCAAACCCATTATTCTGTGAGAAAAATCAGAAAATTATGGGAAAATGAAAAAAATCGTGAGATTCCGAGGGGGGCCGGGCCCGGCCCCCCCCCCTGCGTACGTCCCTGGTAGAGATGTTCAAAGGACATTTTTTAGGGGGAAATTCTCAGCGAGGTTGGATGTGTCTGGAAGATTTTTCCGTTGGGGGGAGGGATTTTCCAAGGGAGATATTCTCCATGGTGAAATTTTCTATGTGAGCCAATTTTACACTGGGGAGGGGAGGATTTCCTGTAAAAATTTCTCACGGAGGGGGGAGGGGGTGTCCCGGAATCATTTAAAAAAACGGTTAGAAATTAAATTTCTCAAATGAAAGTATGCTAAGTAGAATTTTTTCAGGCAGAATCGTCCACAAGAAATTTTCTGGAAGAAATTTTCAGTGAAGATAGAACTTTCCAGGGGGGGGGGGGTACGTGGGACCTACCTACGGGAGGGAAATTTCCATGGAGGGAAGCCGAATTTCCCGGCACAAAACAAGTTTTCTCAACTGAAAGTAAGGCGCAAGATTAAAACTTAAAATGAGGTTAAACTATTCCGTATGGAAGGGGGTTTGCCTTCTCTTCAGTACCTCTCTCTTAATGCCAATTTCAACTTTGTGTCCCAATTCTGTAAGAACGACTCACAAGGACTATTTAATTAGAATAAGAAGATCTTTTAAAAGTATTAAAGAATTTTAGTATGGATAGGAAGGTATTGAGGAGGGGGGAACCCCCGTGATATACAGAACAATTTATCTTCGTTTTAAATTTTAATGTTACTTTTTACTTGGATTTGGAAAAACTTGTTTTTTAGTTAATACCTATTAAATTCATTATATTAGATTATCTACATAACTGAATATGGTGTTTTTTTTACATTTAAAACTGAATTCTCGATTTTTTCTAGTTTTTTTTTTTAAAGATAAGTTGCCAGTTGACCAGTGCAATCAGATTTACTTTTCGCAGTCCTTATGCCTTTCAATCTAGCAATTTTATTAATTTTGCAATTATACAGTGTTTCATTTTTTCATCAAATTAGTTGCTTTACGCTGTTTTTAGCCCTTAAACCCACAGCTTCTACTGTCAGTGAAATCTTGTTGAATGAAATGTTCATCAAAATCAATTTTTTTCAATGAAAAGATAAATAGTTTTGTGGGTTTTTTTTTTCGTCACGAATTCATAATGCATTTATTTTGTTAATGCAGCTGGTTATATATTGTAAATAATTAAGGAAAGTCACTCACTATTATAAATCGACAAAAAGCACGGATTTTTCATTTAATGTGAGTATCGTGAGCTTGTGAGTATCATTTTCAAGATAGAAATATATATTATCTATTGAGTAACAGGGCACAGTTTTTTGGCACCAAAATGGCGAACCGCAACCTTTTATAGCGTACGTTATTTTGATTACACTATCCAAATATAGCCTGGGATATTTGGGTTACGGAAAATGTAATTTTGCAAGATTTGCTATTTTGGTGTTATTATTTTAGTACCGTTTATTTTTAACCTAATATTTTCATAAAAACTCTATTGTATAAAATAATTACTATTAGAGATACTTTTCTCTGAGCTTTGTGCCCACCAACAGCTGCTACCCTTATTGATATGATTGTCGCACTATAGCATTTCATGCAATCCGTCATCTCTTCCATCTGTTTAACTACAAGCTAATAGGTCCGGCATCTCTTTTCACCTGCTCCAAAATCATCTCCGAGCTTTGCCTTTGTCCTGTCTCTGCACCGGCCTTTTCTATAGAAAGCGCACGCGACTAACTCCACATTGCGTTCCATCACATGCTCTGAAACATCTGTCTGATAACAGGTAGTAGTGGAGGGTGTCGGATACTGCAATTGTGTTAATTGCTGATCTGAATGTTATGTTAATTTTCAACAATTCTTCCTTTAATGTTTGAAATTACTGGGTAAAAGGTTCTTCGGTAAGGATGCTATAAAAAGGGGGAAGATGGCCTGAATCCAGGGGCGCCAATTCATGGAAATGCAGGGGAAAGAATTTTTCTTCAGTTTAGAATAAAAATTAAGATAGGAAATAATTTATTTTTCGAAATTTAGGGGTGAAATTCCTTTTAAGTTTTTATTTCAATAAAAGTACCAAAAGAGATACTTTTTTCAAGTCAGGAGGGGATAATTGACCTCCCCCGTCTGCCCCCTTTAGTTGGCGCCCCCACCTAAATTACTCTCAGTTTCTTCATATAAAAAATAAAATAATTTCAGTTTCGAAAATGTTAAAAAAAATACTTATTCCCTATTTTGTATCCAACAGGGTCGTACCCAGGATTTTCTTTTTTTTTAGGGTGGGACTACAAAAACTTCAAAAAACGGAATAAATTTATTTATATTAATTTTTGTTACATTTTTACGAGTCGGATATACATTTCGGAGAGGAGGGTCAAAATCCTTACCCCCTGGATACGGCCTTGATATCCAAACATTTTTAAAATTGTTTTGCAATTAGGTTGACCATCAAGGAGGCACACTTGTGCCTCTATAAAGAGGCGACCCACCACAATGTTAAGCGATTTCAGGTCCTAGAGGTCGCAGAGAGACGGCGGTAATCGCATTTTGTAGCCCAAGCTCAAACTAAGAAACTCGCAAAATTTCATCCTCCTCCGACTTTATCTTCATGGGGTAAACTGGGCCGGAAGTTTGGACCCTCCCACCACAGCCCCCCTTTAACGTTGTCCGATTAGGCTGAAATTTAGAGCTTAAGCTTTCCTAGGGCCCGGGAGCTTATCCTCGAAATTTCAGCTCAATCCGATCACTCCTTCCCTGTTTTCAAAAAACCAAATATAGCCACTTAAAATTCATCATCATCATTTCTTTTTTTTTTTCTTAGCCACGCCTACAGGCCACAGTTGGCAACGGATCCGGTTGAATGAGGACTCATTCGAAGCAGAATTCGACCTGTTAGGGCCTTTTGATATTTTCAGACCGAAAAAATTATCCCCCGAATTTACATTTACGAAAAACCTCGTTTTCCTATATTAGCCCATGTTAATTTTTCCCACCACAGCCCCCCTTTAACGTTGTCTGATCGGGCTGAAATTTAGAGGTTAAGCTTTCCTGGGGCCTGGGAGCTTATCCTCGAAATTTCAGCTCAATCTGATCACTCCTTCCCTGTTTTCCAAAAACCACATATCAAGATTTTTGGGAATTTGCTTGCGTCGAAAATAGCTTCCATTTGCTAAACAACAATTACTATTGTGTTTGTATAGTCCAGCGCTTGATACTCCAGACTGTCAGGCGGAAAAGCCGGGTTCAATTCACCATCAGAGCAACTTTTTTATATACTGAATTTAAACTTTAAAAAGAAACTCAGTTTCTTTTTTAAATTATTTGAAAAAATTTACGTTTTCTAAAGAGTTAAAGAGGCTGAGTTACAAGGTCGACCCTTAAAACGTACAGGGATTAGGAGGCACAGTTGGGGGGCTGTTAAAGAGGCTGAGTCACAAGTTCGAACCTTAAAACGTACAGGGATTAGGAGGCACAATGTACGACGTGATTTGAGTATTCAGGAATTAAAAGCCTTAACACAAGAATGTTCAAGAGCGGGGGGTTTGGGGGGTGGCAGCCCCCCAACTTTAACTCCTGACACGATCAGCTAACAGTTAGTCAAGCAATAATAAGTAATAAACTGTACAAAAACGTGCAGAAATTATTTGAAAAAAACTACGTTTTCTAAAGAGTTAAAGAGGCTGAGTTACAAGGTCGAACCTTAAAACGTACAGGGATTAGGGGGCACAGTTGGGGGGCTACCGCCCCCCAAACCCCCCGCTTTCGCAGCCTTTAAATATAAAAAAAATTCTTTAAACTGAAAGTAAGGAGCGACATTAAAACTTAAAACGAACAGAAATTATTCCGTATATGAAAGAGGCTGTGCCCTCCTCAACGCCTCGCTCTTTACGCTAAAGTTTTTATTGTTTAAAAAAAGAGTTGTGAGAAAGTCAAACTTTAGCGTAAAGAGCGAGGCGTTGAGGAGGGCACAGCCTCTTTCATATACGGAATAATTTCTGTTCGTTTTAAGTTTTAATGTCGCTCCTTACTTTCAGTTTAAAGAATTTTTTTTTATATTTAAAGGCTGCGAAAGCGGGGGGTTTGGGGGGCGGTAGCCCCCCAACTGTGCCCCCTAATCTCTGTACGTTTTAAGGTTCGACCTTGTAACTCAGCCTCTTTAACTCTTTAGAAAACGTAGTTTTTTTCAAATAATTTCCACTATAAGTTAGAATCGTCCCTTGTTCAAATTAAATAAAAAAAAACAAGTTTTTTTAACTGAAAGTAAGGAACAACGTTAAAACTTAAAACGAACAGAAATTATTCCGTATATGAAAGGGGCTGTCCTCTCCTCAACGCCTCGCTCTTTACGCTAAAGTTTTTCATTGTTTCAAAAACATAGACTTGTGAGAAAGTCAAACTTTAGCGTAAAGAGCGAGGCGTTGAGGAGGGGACAGCCCCTTTCACATACGGAATAATTTCTGTTCGTTTTAAGTTTTAACGTCGTTCCTTACTTTCAGTTAAAAAAAACTTGTTTTTTTTTAATTTAATTTTTGAACATTTTTGAATTAATGCAGGTTTTGATTTTGGCTCACCGTAGATGAATAATTAAAAAAAAATTGAATATTAATTTTACTTTTATTTGGTTAAATGGCTTTCTCGAAACTTGTTTAATTTTATTTAGGAACGTTTTTGTTAGTATTAATACGTATATTAGAGGGTTCGCCCCTTAGTCAATACCTTGCTCTTTAAGCTAAAGCTCGAATTTTGTTCCAATTCTTTAAAAATGACCCCTTTATCACAAATGCCGTTAATTAGAATAAATAGCTCTTATGAAAGTACTAAATAATCTTTGGCTTAAAGAGCGAGGTATTGACTAGGGAATGAACCCAATCATATACGTAATGTTTTCTGTCGTTTTAAGTTTTGATGTTGCTCCTTACTTTCAGTTAAAAAACTTGTTTTTTTTGTGTATAATTTCTGATCTTTTTTTAAATAATGCTGGGAAATCCGGCGCCCCCTTCATAGCAATGTTCCTTCTCCCATGAAAACTTCCTTCATGGTAAGATCCTCCCACATAGCCCCTGACCCACTCCTCCCCCCCACTAACAGAAAAAATCCCCTCTGAAAACGTCTGTATACTTCCCAATAACCAATACTATATGTTAACATTGGGTAAAGTTCATAACTTTCAGCCCTCCCCCCGGGGACTTTGGGGGATTAAGTCATCCTAAAAGACATAGTTATCATATTTTCGACCATGCTGAACAGAATGGCTATCTCAAAATTTTGATCGGGTGACTTTGGGAAAAAAATGAGCGTGGGAGGGGGCCTAGTTGCCCTCCATTTATTTGGTCACTTAAAAAGGGCACTAGAACTTTTAATTTCCGTTTGAATGAGCTCTCCCTCGATATTCTAGGACCACTGGGTCGATACGATTACCCATGGGGAAAAAAAAACAAACAAACAAACAAACAAATAAACACGCACCCGTGATCTTTCTTCTGGCAAAAAATGCAAAATTCCACATTTTTGTAGATAGGAGCTTGAAACCTCCGCAGTAGGGTTCTCTGATAAGCTGAATATGATGGTGTGATTTTCATTAGGGTTCTATAACTTTTAGAGGGGTCTTTTCCGCTTTTTTTGAAAATCAGCCCAATTTTCTCAGGCACGTAACTTTTGAAAGGTAGGACTAAACTTGATGAAACTTATATATTTGAAATCAGCATTAAAATCTGATTCTTTTGATTATCTGTTGGTATCAAAATTCCGTTTTCTACAGTTTCGGTTACCATTGAGCCGGGTGGCTCCTTACTTACAGTTCGTTACCACGAACTGTTTGATTTATGCTAACATTTAATACAGAGCTAGAAACTGAAAATTATCACTGAAAAACCTAAATTTGATTGCTTTTCCAAATACTGAATGGTATAATATAATCCTGACAAATCAGGAGCTGCATTACTTAGCTTATCATATTTGAAAAAAAAATTCGTAAGCTGTTTCCAAGCAGGTTGAGTCTCTTCTTGGCCCTGCATTCTGAAGATAAATTCGTCTTGAAGGTGTTAATCTTATTGTAAAGCAGTATTAGATTGTCAACCAATTTGCTTTCTTAACGGGTAAAAAAACTTACCAATTTCCCAAATTATCAGAGGCTTTTATGTATCAACTCCAACAGCCATGATAAATCTTTTATAGAATCTCATAATCGGAATTTTTCAGAAACTATTTCTGAGTAGGTTGAAAAATTTCCATTACTCACTGAAATGTCTTCTTAGCTTAGGTATGACCTATATTGGCCATACTGGAATTTGATTATTCAGGTTTTCATTAGCCGTTTCTCTGTTAGGCTATCCAGCCCAAGGAATTCAATAATGGCTGGTCTCTTTTCGTTGTCAGGGAACGTGACACATCGACACATAACCGTAAATCTTTCGAAAGAGACGAAAAGCCCTCCGTGGAATTTTTCGGCAAACTTTGATTAACAATTGTTTATAAAAATCCAAGCAGATAGAAACCATTCAAATGCAGTAAAATCCCTTCATAACTTGAATCGCATCAATGATTGAATGAATGCTTAGGGATTGGTTGCAGCCAAGGGGATTTTTTTTAAAACTTGTTTGAAAAATAGCCAAGGTATTGGAAATGTTTTTTTTCGAAAATCTATGAATATAAGTGAAAATTTGGGGTGCAAAACGAGTCTTCTCTGTGACTCAAACTGGACTAAAAATTTGAATTTTTTCTCAAGAATATTTGAATATAAGTAAATACTAGGGATGCAAAATGTATAGGGCTCTACACAAAATAAATGTCAAATTTATCTAGGCTGTAAGTCCATAAAGGAAAAACGTCGGTGAATCGAGGGAAACGAGTTAAAAAATAAACTATGCAAAGCTCAATCCATTTTGCATCCGTCATTTTCCATCATATTTATAGATATTCAAGAAAAAATTATTGTCCACCCCACAAAAATCCAAGCAGATAGAAACCATTCAAATGCAGTAAAACCCCTTCATAACTTGAATCGCATCAATGATTGAATGAATGCTTAGGGATTGGTTGCAGCCAAGGGGATTTTTTTTAAAACTTGTTTGAAAAATAGCCAAGGTATTGGAAATGTTTTTTTTCGAAAATCTATGAATATAAGTGAAAATTTGGGGTGCAAAACGAGTCTTCTCTGTGACTCAAACTGGACTAAAAATTTGAATTTTTTCTCAAGAATATTTGAATATAAGTAAATACTAGGGATGCAAAATGTATAGGGCTCTACACAAAATAAATGTCAAATTTATCTAGGCTGTAAGTCCATAAAGGAAAAACGTCGGTGAATCGAGGGAAACGAGTTAAAAAATAAACTATGCAAAGCTCAATCCATTTTGCATCCGTCATTTTCCATCATATTTATAGATATTCAAGAAAAAATTATTGTCCACATTTTAGTCCATTTTGAAAACGAGTGCAACAAAGTTTTTTTTTATATATTTTATTTATGCCTTTTTAGTCATCTCTGAGACTAAAAAAGGATTAAAAATTTGAATTTCTTATCGAGAATCTTAGAATATAAGTAAGGACTAGGGGTACAAAACGGATAGGGCTCTACATGACATAGATGTCAAACTTATCTAAGTTGTGAATACATAAAGGAAAAAACTCGGTGCGTCGAGGAAAACGAGCTAAAATAATAAGCTATGTAAAGCTAAATCCATCTTACGCCCTTTTTTTTCCCTTGTGCTATAGATTCTAAAAAAAAACCTACATTTTATTTTATTGTAAAACGAGTTTAATAAACGTTTTAAATTTTCGGCTTTTTAGCCCTGTCAAAGACTAAAAAGTCTGTAGCCTTCCTGAGACAACAAATTGACTTGTCTAAGATTTGGACCTAAGTTACCATGGCCACAGGCAAGTGACATGGCCACGGACAACAAGTCGGTGAATCGAGGAAAAATAGTTAAAAAACCATTCAATAATAAAATAAAAGAGAAAATATTCTATACATCTGTGATAAATATGTGCTTGGATTTCATTGGTTTGTATTCTCTGACTTCAATTGGCCAAGTTTATTGAGCCAGTCACATCATTCCTTAAGGGTATAACAAGAACGACGAAGACCATACTGTCTTTCCTTCATACAAGCAATAAAAAGGATAAAGCAATGAGGAAGAAGAGAATCTATGAAGGCAGAATCTATGAAGGAGAATCTATGGGAGGCAGAGAATGAAGGTAGAGTTGAAAAAGAGAATCTATCGAGTTTTTCAGATGTAAGTCCAATAGCCGTCCTCATCAAAACAAAAGGTAGAATAAGTATTAAATTCTGATAACGATAACTAAAAACTAAATCGAAACCACAAAAAAAACATTCCTAACATCATTATAATCTGCAAGTTTAGATTGGTCTCAGGCTGAACTTGCTGGGTCTTGAAGTTAAACCGTTTTCATTGATTGAAAACTATTTTTTTATCCCAATGAATTTTATCTTAATTCTACTTTTTGTTTTTCTCAGGACAGGTATTAGACATATAGTCAAAATTTTCAATAAATTTTCTATAATTCAGTATATTCAAAATTTTCTTACTGCAGTTTCCTCTTTATTATTTGTATTAAATAAAAAATTTTTTTTCAACTGAAAGTAAGGAGATACATCAAAACTTAAACCGAACAGAAATTATTACGTATATGAGGGGTTTTGCCCGCTCGTCAATACCTCGCTCTTTACGCTAAAGTTCCAATTTTGTTCCAAACCTCTAAGAATGATCCCTGGATCACAAAAGCCGTTTAATCAGAATAAATAGCTCTTTTGAAATTACTAAAAATGCTTTAGAGTAAAGAGCGAGGTATTGACAAGGGAACAAAGCCCCTCATATACGTAATAATTTCTGTTTGTTTTAAGTTTTAATGTAGCTCCTTACTTTCAGTTGAGAAACTTTTTTTTATTCAATTTCTGATTGTCTTTTAAATAATTCTGGGAAATTACCCTTCATGGAAGATCTCTTCCCCCATGAAAAATTCCTCCATTGAAAGATCCTCCCACGTAAGCCCTCCCTCTACCCCCACCAGAAAAAATCCCCTTCGAAAACGTCTTTATACTTCCCGATAATCAATACTATATGTAAACAATGGGCAAAGTCTATGCTGAACAAAATTATTTCAAATTTTTGATCCGGTGACTTTGTGAAAAAATGAGCGCGGTAGGGGGCTTAGTCGCCCTCCAGTTTTCTTAGATTTTATTTAAAAGAGCACTAGAACTTTTAATTTATGTTCGAATGAGCCCTCTCGCAATATTCTAGGACCACTGGGTTGATACGATTACCCCTGGGGAAAAAAAACAAAAAAAAAAAACACGCATCCGTGATCTTTCTTCTGGCAAAAAAACAAAATTTCACATTTTTGCAGATAGGAGCTAGAAACTTCTATAGTAGGGTTCTCTGATACGCTGAATGTGATTTTCATTAAGTTTTTTGACTTTTAGGAGGTGTTTTCCTCTTTTTTGCAAATAAGGCAAATTCCTCAGGCTCGTAACTTTTGATGGATAGGACTAAATTTGATAAAATTATAAAACTTATCTATTTAAAATCAGCATAAAAATCCAATTCTTTTGATGTATCTATTGGTATGAAATTTCCGTTTTTTAGAGTTTTGGTTACTATTGAGCTGGGTCGCTCCTTATTTACAGTTCGTTACCACGAACTGTTTAATATGTAATGTCAGAAAGGGAGGCAAAAAAATCTACCTTTTTACTTATTGCTGAAGGGTCATATTTTAGCTAATAAAAGAAAGGAAAGCCTTTGAGTCAATATTTTTTCAAGTAAATTTTCTATGTCTCTGTGATTATAGAGCTGAAGCTAATACGTAAAATGACTTCAAAGACCACTTACAGACAGATTAAATAAAAAACAAAACCAGTTTTTTCAAGTGAAAGGGAGAAGCAATACTAAAACTGTAAAAGCTGTCAATAAATTATAAATTTCTATTTCGCCCCTTTCCCAAAAGTCATTTCATATTTACCTGAAGGCTCAAGGAGACTCAGGATATATGGTTAGTAAAATATGCTCTTTGGGGAATCTCCCCCCTCCGCTTACATAATGACCCACCACCCTCTTTCATAAGACGCGATGCACACTTACGCATCACCATACATTATTTTATGAAATATGAAGCAAATCTTCTTAGTTAATTGAAACTTTAAAATAAATATCGGAAATTTTTACTAGACTAAGAAGGGAGGTGCCACCCATAGCAAGTTGGTCTATAAAATAGAGAATGATAGATTAGTTCCTACCCTGTTTCCTACCCTTGAGATGACTAGATGCTAAAGCTGACTGAACCAGGTTCATTAAATTGCTTTTAAGTTTTAAAGCAATTTAAGTTTAAATAGCCTTTGATTATCACTGTAACGATGTGAGTGGTATAGGCTGGTGAAACTTAAAACGAATAAGAATTATTCCGTATATTACGGGAGCTGCTCCCTCCTCAGCCCCTAGCTTGTTACGCTAAAGTTTTTTGTGCTTTAAAAAGCTTGTTATTTCAGTTCAACAGGCCTTGTGTTTCAGCAGTCATTCTTAAAGGATTGTTTCAAAGAGTCAAATTTTAGCGTAAAGAGCGAGAGGTTGACTAGGAGGTGCCCCCCCCCAGATACGGACTATTTTCAGTTCTTTTTAAGTTTTGATGTTGTTACTTACTTCCAATTGGAAAAAATTGTTTCTTTTCCATCAATTCCTGATCATTTTTCAAGTTATGCCTAGGCCTAACTAAGATATGGTGTAAGGTACCGGTCCCATATCCCCCGACTTCTTGCTGTTAAATAGTATATATCCATAATTATAAAAATTGATATTATGAAATATGAAGCAAATCAGGTTGGTTAAAATTAGGTTCAAAATAAATTTCATATGCATTTATTTGCAATATGAAAGAAGATAACATCCCGCAAAACCATTCATTCAGGCTTAAGCTATAAAGGGAGATTAGAAATCAATTTTTATCCCCCCCCAACCCCTTTCTATATTTATCTGAAGCCTGATGAAGAGCTTAGCAATATGGATTTTGACATTAACTCTCTTATGCATAAAATCTCTCCCCTGTCAATACAATGACCCCACTTCATAATACGCAATTATGGGCCGTGAGTTACACTAGTTGCCCATTGTGAAAATATACGATTTTTATGGAAGGAATGGCTGTGTAAACTTCAGAGGGAGCTTATTGGATTGTAAATAAGAAATTCTAGTGTCCTATTTAAGTGTCGTAAGTGATCAGAGGGCAAATATTGGTTCGAGTTACTCCTTACTTACATACGATTATATAATACGCACTTCATGGTGCGCAATTATGCATTACTAGACGTAGCTTCAAGAGAAACCAATTGAACCAACTTTTTTTTTTTTTTTTTTTTTTTTTTTTTTTTTTATATTTCGAATCTGCATTTGCATGAATAATAAATGAGAGCCAGAAAAATACCTAAAAAAGAAACTTTTATGAATATTCTTGCAATTTCAACAACTTTACTTCTCTCAACTCTCATCAATTGATGGGAGTTAGAAGACCCAGCTAATAAATAGAAGACTGCAAAACGACCTGGTCCCAATTAATTTAGAAGAAACATTGTAAGATAAAAGTAACAAAACTCCATCAGGACCTGTCAACTACGAATTGGACAGACAAGTGGATCAAACGCTCGATTTTGGTACACTCTACCTTACAACATCAGCACAGTAATCTCAAAGACTATATTTTAAAGCTCCCTACAGACTAAGTTATATCTCCTCCCCAAAACCCCCAAATAACACATATATCTACAATAATAGTCTCCACCCTGCTCTAAGGGTCAGATATTAACAGATACATATGAACAAATTTCTGCATCAAATTTTACAAAAGATGAGAATAAATAAATCTAAGCAATAAGAAAAAAAACACAAAATAGAGCATACTGTCATTAAAAATTTAACTAAAAGAACAAAACCAATTTTATTCAGAACTATATTAAAACAATAGAAATAAAAAATATAAAATAAAGAGAATGCTCCGCCCATATTTAGACATTTAATTTTTTTTAAGGGACAGGATTTTTTTTTGGAATATTAAAGATGAGAATACTCTGACAAAAGAGAAAAAAATTGCCATAACTATTTTCTAGCTAGTCCAAAAATTTATAAATAGCTTACTTTGACAACGATTCCATTAATACATATTTGGTTGTTCTGGAGCAAAGTTGATCCTTAGAAGGCTTTCCAGCATTTTGTTGATTGCATTTTTTCAATTTCTTCCTTAGTCGTAAATTCTGCCTCCTGAGATTTCTTATTTTTCTTGCCATTTGCTGTTTTTTGGGTGACCACTGTTGCTTTTTTGTTCTTGTCCTTCTAGAAGTTTTAACATTGAATACACAGTCAAGATCTTCAAGGGAAAAGTCACTCATATTGTCCACATCTATTTCTACTTCATTTAAGGTTGAATTTAGAGTGTTATCTACCATGTTTGTGTCTATGCATTCATCCTCTTTGGAACTATAAGCATGGTCAGAAATCAAAATAGATCTTTGAGACTGTGATTGTTTTGTATTTGTGGCAACATCCACAAACTCAATCCTTGTGTCTGATGTATCTTCACTATAGTCTTTTGATTTCAGACTATTATAATGGTCATGTTCAAAATTGGAGGCAGTATTACAGCTTTCACTGGTTGATGGCAAATTTGCATCATAATCGCATAATATTTGTCTTCTACACTTTGTTAATGGGGGGCACAGTTTATCTTTTGGGTTTGCTACTCCATGGTTTGGTTTTTTTCTTTCTTGAGATTGGACCACTTTCCACTTTCCACTGGGTGAAGAAACAGAATATCTCTTATCATTCCTTTGAGAATCAAGCATATTAGAAGAGCTAGTGTGCTTTGATGCAACTTGATCTTGCTTATATGTTCTGGCTGAACTTTCTAAAACTGGTTTCAGGCAGTCAATGCACATCCTACATTTTTTTATGTACCGTGTCTTTGGTGACATGGCTAGTACTTCTTGATTTTGCGACAAATTTGCCCAGATATTAGACCTGAAAGGTAAAAATTCCAGTTTAGTAATATTTACCAACTAAATAATATATAAAATGAAATTTATCTAATCATATACAGCACAATAGCACTGTCTAAGTAAAGAGCAAGACCAATCTGAGCTAGTGTTGTAAAATCACTGTAAAATAAAAAATTGGTATAACATGGTTATATTGGTAAAATAAGATACTCACTAGGAAATACAAGGTAAAATTGGTGTTTTAAAGTTACCCTGTAGCTACAAACAACAGTGGATTATTTATTTTTAAGCACCACTTACAGCTTTTAATGGATTTTCTTTAATGATTTTAATTTTCCTGGGCTTGCCCCTTCATATACAGTTTGATAAATATAATTAACTATATAATTTATCCCTTTGGTAATCTTGAGCCTAGGGTAATACCTCAGCAATTGGACAGTCTGATTTTGAACATCCATTAAAAAAAAAATACCATTGTTTAGGAGTAAAATCATATTAGTCATTTTTCACTACATTTAAGCCTAAGAAACATAACCCTAGCAGCCTTGCACATCTAAATGGCCACATTCCTTGTATCATATACATGTTATTTTTCATTTAATTATAAAAGTACTGAATACAATTAAAAAAGAGGTTTGTAACACTTTTATGACTTTGATTAACTAAGCACTGGATCATAAGAGCAAAACATTCAGTCACTTTTCCTGACACACCAAATCAAATTTAAGGGATAGCAAATTGTCTTAAGAAGGCATGGATGAAATCAGCCCTACTCATCTTAGTTTCTGCTTATTTTGAGTTTAATATGATTATTTATTTTAATTTCTATTTTGTTTTGGGTTTCATATATTTATCGATGGTGATTTGTGGTAGTTTTGAGCTTGAAAAATTATTTGACTTCATTTCTGCTCATTATTGGGTGAATGTAGCTCTTTACTTTTCTTTGAAAAACCTATTTTGTGAAAGTTTTTTAAATTTAAATTAATCAAACAGTTTTTGGTAATGAACTGTAAGTAAGGAGCAACCTGGCTCAATAGTAACTGAAACTCTAAAAAACAGAATTTTGATACCAATAGATACTTCAAAAGAATCATATTTTAATGCTGATTTCAAACATATAAGTTTCATCAAGTTTAGTCCTACCCAGCAAAACTTACGCACTGAAGAAATTTGCCTGATTTTTGAAAAAAGGGGGAAATGCCCCTAAAAGTTATAGAACATTGATGAAAATCAAAAAATCAGATTCAGCATATTTTTTTTTTTTTTTTTTTTTTTTTTTTTTTTTTTTTTTTTTTTTTTTTTTTTTTTTTTTTTTTTTTTTTTTTTTTTTTTTTTGGTCATAGATTTACTTTTGCAAGTTATATTTGCATAACTCTTTTACTTCTCAAGATAGTGATAATCCTGATATAACTTAGATAGGCCTAGTCAGTGAGTAACACATATTTATAAGTAGTAGGTTAAATATGTCACGGAGTTATATATTTCTGTATATAACTTATATGTCTAGTCAGTGAGTTACACATATTTATAAGCAGTAGGCTAAATATGTCACTCAGTTATATATTTCTGTATATAACTTATATAGGCCTAGTCAGTGAGTTACACATATTTTAAGTAGTAGGCTAAATATGTCACTCAGTTATATATTTCTGTATATAACTTAGATAGGCCTAGTCAGTGAGTTACACATATTTATAAGTAGTAGGTTAAATATGTCACTGAGTTATATATTTCTGTATATAACTTATATGCCTAGTCTGTGAGTTACACATATTTATAAGCAGTAGGCTAAATATGTCACTCAGTTATATATTTTTGTATATAACTTATATAGGCCTAGTCAGTGAGTTATACATATTTTAAGTAGTAGGCTAAATTTGTCACTCAGTTATATATTTCTGTATATAACTTAAATAGGCCTAGTCAGTGAGTTACACATATTTATAAGTAGTAGGTTAAATATGTCACTGAGTTATATATTTATGTATATAACTTGTATGCCTAGTCATTGAGTTACACATATTTATAAGCAGTAGGATAAATATGTCACTCAGTTATATATTTCTGTATATAACTTATATAGGCCTAGTCAGTGAGTTACACATATTTATAAGTAGTAGGCTAAATATGTCACTCAGTTATATATTTCTGTATATAACTTAGATAGGCCTAGTCAGTGAGTTACACATATTTATAAGTAGTAGGCTAAATTTGTCACTGAGTTATATATTTCTGTATATAACTTATATAGGCCTAGTCAGTGAGTTACACATATTTTAAGTAGTAGGCTAAATATGTCACTGAGTTATATATTTCTGTATATAACTTATATGCCTAGTCAGTCAGTTACACATATTTATAAGTAGTAGGCTAAATATGTCACTCAGTTATATATTTCTGTATATAACATATATAGGCCTAGTCTGTGAGTTACACATATTTATAAGTAGTAGGTTTAATGTGTCACTGAGTTATATATTTCTGTATATAACTAATATAGGCCTAGTCAATGAGTTATGTATATTTATAAGTAGTAGGTTAAATATGTCACTGAGTTATTGCCTTTGCAAAACAAAAGTGATCCGTTTATCTGGCCTCCCCCAGGCCATTCAGCATGTCCCCAGGTGGCGATAGGGGAACACTCTACAGATATGTAGGGTACCTCCATAGGAGGCATGGACCAAGGGGGGACCTTGTCCCTGGGGGTCCATAATAGAATCTGGGGCACCCTTGCCCGGGGTCATAAATACAGGCGGAGGAGGAAGAAGGCCCCTCAAATGTACACTCAAAAGGGCCCACTTGTTTATCCACAAGTTCCATGAGTTGCAAACCTTCTCCCAGCAATGGGTTAAATTGCATGGTGATGCAGAACACCATCGCGGGAGGATCCTCTATAGGAGGACAACTGTGGCAGGGCGTAAGATCCAGATCTATGGACAACGGCCTCTGCAAAGGGCTGCCTCGACCTTTTCGGGGTACCTGCAAGACTGGGGACCTTGCGGTCAACTCTATTCCCACTTGAGGAGTGGCGCCCCTCGAGGAAATTATAGCCTAGTAAACGACACAGCATTCGCACGGGATTCTGACTAATGGACAATTCTTCTGGGATTGGTATGTTTTGATGGGCGTCTTTGGGCTGAAAAACCTCTTCCTAGCTGATTTATCTATTACGGGTTGCCTCCCCGTAGTAGCATAATATTTGTAGGCATGAATATATAATGAGTCGGAGGTAATAGGCTTGAGATTGTCTGTGCAGGATTTCGACTCTTGTTGATAGAAGAGCATCGCCAAGCGCTGAAAACCATGTTGTGACCAAGATGGGCCCAGGATTGCACAAAGCCTCCATTCATGGAGGTCCCAGGGACTTCTTGCTGTCCGGTTCTAAGCCGGCTTAAGCACTTCGGTGTAGACTTGAGAAGATATGTGATCCCCGTCCTGCACTGGTATCCGGGATCATTGCTTTTCCTGAGGCGAAAAAAATTTCAATGATTTAAAGAACATGAAAATTGGAACTTGGAATGTTACGACATTAAAAAATGACTATCGTATCGACATTTTGACTGACGAATTCAGACGATTCGAACTGGATCTATTAGGAGTTTCAGAAACTCATATCCCAGGGGTAGGAAGCATGAAATTAGGTGATATAGAATTTGTTTACTCAGGCAGGAAGGATGGGTTACATAGACAGGGAGTAGGGCTCATGATGAATAAGGAAGCTGCTAAGTCTTGTTTAGGCTGGGAAGGTATTAATAATAGAATACTAATTGCTCATTTTATGACTAGAAAGTTCAAGGTATCAGTTATAGTAGTATACGCCCCTGTAGAACCGACTGATGGAGATACTAGTGACTCAGATGAATTTTACTTACAGTTACAGGAGCAAATAGACAAGGTCCCAGGTAGAAATATGATGTTATTGCTGGGAGATTTTAACGCCCAGGTTGGTAGAAATATGGATAGATGGTATCCCAGCTTAGGTAAATTTGGTGTAGGAAAAGAAAACAGTAATGGATACAGACTTTTGCAATTTTGTAGGTATAACAATCTAGTTATAACCAATACGGTGTTTGGTCATAAAATGGCTCATAAGCTAACATGGTATTCACGTGATGGTAAGACAGCAAACCTTATTGATTATGTTATAGTAAATCGAAGACTGGCAGGATCAATACAAGATACTAGGGTATATAGGAGTGCTGTTATTGATGTTAAAAGTAAAGATCACCATCTAGTAGTGTCAAGGGTTAATTTAAAGCTGAAATATCGGAAGGGTAATTACCTCCCGGGAAGTTATGATGTTAGTAGACTCCAGGATGAGAATTTGAGAGAAACTTTCCAGGAACAGTTGAATACTAAGCTTGAGAGCTTAAAATTTGATAATGTGGAAGATGGTTGGAATAATTTTAGAAAAATAATTTGTGAAGTTGCTGAAGGTGTATTAGGGAAGAAAGCTAGAATTGCAGCTAAGAATATTAGTGAAAAAGCTTTAAGTTTAATAGAAAGGAGAAAGGACTTGTACAAGAATTATCTGAGTGATAGATCACATGAAAACAAAAGAAATGTAAAGAAAGTGGAGAAAGCATTGAAATATGAACTAAGGAGGTGTGAAGTGGAGGCCATGGATAAAATTGCCGAGGATTTAGAAGATGCAGCTAGACGGCATAATAGTAAAATATTGTACTGGCACGTTAACAAATTGAGAGGTAGTAGTCAATCCGGACTTGTCCCAGTTAAAGATAGGAATGGGGTGGCAATTAGCGATAAGACAAAAGCTAAAGCGAGATGGGCCGAACATTTTGAGAATTTGCTTAACCGAGATAGAGTTGCAGGAAAAAATATAGAGGAAAATGAAAAAGTTTGTGATACCTTGGATGTGAAGGAAGATTTGTTTTGTGAGGAGGAATTAGAAACAGTACTAAAAGGATTAAAGAATAATAAGGCTCCAGGTGCTGATAGGGTAGAAAATGAGTTTCTTAAATATGGTGGCTCTGAGGTTAGAAATAAGTTATTGGAGATTATGAATATGATTTTTGAAAAAGGGGAAGTACCTAATGATTTTAGGAAAACCTTAATTAAGCCACTTTATAAGAAAGGTGATAAAAGTGAGTGTGGTAATTATCGAGGCATTAGTCTGGTCTCTGTAGGTAGCAAATTGCTTAGTAATATGATACTTTTTAGACTGAGAGATGCCGTAGACAAAGTTTTAAGAGAAGAGCAGTGCGGTTTTAGAAAAGGTAGAGGATGTGTTGACCAAATTTTCACTCTTAGGTTAATAATTGAGAAGTGCCTAAGTTTTCAAACACCTTTGGTCCTTAGTTTTATAGATTATGAGCAAGCGTTCGATTCTGTTGATAGAGGAGCTTTAGTAAAGGTTTTATCCTTGTATGGTATACCAGACAAATACATTAAAGTGATTAGTGCTATGTACGAGAATAACACTGCTGCGGTTAAGGTAGGAAATGAGGTTAGCAGCTGGTTTTGTATTAAATCAGGAGTTAAGCAGGGTTGTGTTCTATCCCCCTTTATATGGATTATTTTGATGGACTTTGTTTTAAGGAGCACAGGAAAGGCAATGGGAGACCACGGAATCAAATGGGGAGGAAAAAGTCTCCTGGACTTGGATTATGCTGATGATTTAAGCATCCTAGATGAAAGTGTGAGCAAAATGAATGAAGTTTTAGAGATTTTGCGAGTTCAGGGTGCTAGTATTGGTTTGAAAATTAATGTTAGGAAGACCAAGTCACTAAGGCTAGGAATAAGTGAAGAAGAAAAGGTGACGTTGGGTAATGAAAAGATTGATCAGGTGGGCAGTTTCACTTACCTTGGTAGTATTATTAGTAAAGATGGTGGGAGCAGTGAAGATGTTAAAAATAGAATAGCCAAGGCTCAGGGTGTTTTTTCACAGTTAAAAAAAGTCTGGAAGAATAGGAAGATAAGTCTGCAAACCAAGATTAGAATCTTAGAAGCTACAGTGATGACAGTGGTCAAATATGGCTCTGAAGCATGGACGCTCCGAAAAGCGGATGAAGATTTGCTAGATGTTTTCCAGAGAAATTGCTTAAGGATTGTTCTGGGTACCCGGCTGACTGACCGTATTTCAAACAATAGGCTATACGAAAAATGTGGTTCAATACCACTTTCTAGGTCTATAATGAAAGAAAGGTTGAGGTGGTTAGGGCATGTTGTTCGGATGAAGGATGACAGATTGCCGAAGATTGTTCTTTTCGGCCAACCATCTAGGGCTAAACGGAAAGCAGGTCGTCCCCGTCTGGGTTGGGAGGACGTCATAAAGAAAGATTTAAAGGAAATGGGAACTTCGTGGGCGGGTGTAAAAAGGGAGGCTTTGAATAGATTGGGGTGGAGGAGGAGCGTGCGTAGCTGTGTTGGCCTCAGGCGGCTTGGTGCTGCGATGAGTTGTTAGTAGTAGTAGTATTATGATAAATGTCCATATTAACCTTGTGTCTTGTACGGACTACGTGACTTTCCAGGAGCGAATGCGCCACAGTGTGGCATTACTTTTTCTGCAATTTGGAAGCTCAATATATAGTTCCTTGATGCTTTTGAATCAATTAGCTATCTCAGAATTTTCAATCGATAGAGACTTGGTCCTTCAGGGGGCAAAATCGTAGTTTGGTGCCACAAAATGCAAGAAAACACCAATTTCCTGTGGCTAATCTTTTTGATCGCTTTAAAAAGACGCTAAAACTTTTGATTTCCATCCAAATTGGCCCTCTTCCTATTTTCTACTACCATTGACTTGATACGGTCACCCCTTGGGAAGAGAACACGCATTCGTGATCTTTCTTCTGAAAACATAATACCAATTCCACATTACTTAGCTGGGAGATTGAAACTTCTACAATATAGTCCTCTAATACGTTTAATCTAATGGTCTCATTTTTATTAAGACAACTTGTCATTTTAGAGGTTTCCACCTTGGTAATATTAAACTTAATACATATATAGAAAAGAATATTTGAAAGAAAAAGGGTGGCCCCAGATGCAGATGCGGATTACTCTTGCCCCAGATGTAACCTAGGTATTGAGGATGTGGCCCATATTCTCACCGAGTGCCAGCAACTTTCTCTATTAAGGGAAAAGGGAATCCTGAAAAAGACTGTAAAAAGGACAGTCAGGCAGTTATGTAAATATGTAAATGAAGCGTTGACATCAATGAGTGAAACTTGATATTTATGTTATTTTTCTTGTGGAGTGTAATTAAGAATACTGTTCTGTATGGCCTGTTTTTTTTGGCTTATAATAAATTATTATTATTATTATTATTATTATTATTATTATTATTATTATTATTATTATTATTATTATTATTATTATTATTATTATTATTATTATTATTATTATTATTATTATTACATATCTGGAATCAGCATAGAAAACTAATTTTGTTTTATGTGATAATTTTTACTAGAATTCTGTTTTTTAGAGTTTCGGTTGCTATTGGCTCGAGTTACTCCTTACTTATAATTCGTTGCCTCAATTCTTTGATCCGATTTCTTTTTTTTTTACTTCATTCTATATTAACGATGAAAAACTTATCTATTAAAACTAAATTTTTGAGTCTTGTTTTTTTTTCAACCCGTGAATTTAATCATTGATGTATGAAGACAAGTAGAGCTGCCGATTTATTGTATTCTTTAAGTTTACGTGAAAAAGCTTGCCCATAAGAAAATTGGGCTCTCCAAAGTTTCACTGAATATTAGCGTAACCGAAAACTTGCGTATTTACCAGCGGTAAGATCCAAAAATATCTGTAAAATCAATTTTATTTTAGAGAAATTTGGGGAATCTAAAAATTTAATGGTATTAGAAGTGCTGAATTAATTACACATCTGAATGTTGTTGCATCACTGATCTCTGTAAGGGAGAGTAACCCATTACAATATTTTGATGTTGCAAGTATTATGTATAGTTTTTCTGTGAAGTATGGCCTTGGGAAGTTGGGATTTAAGGAGAAGCAGGCGGTTGCATTGGACCACTGAAATCTTAAAGTATGCCTAACCTAATTTATAATGTCTGGTCAATAAGGTACATTTCATTATGGTTATTTATTCTTGGTAGTTCCATGTACTTTCTTAATTTGAGAATAGAAGGATGTTTTGTTGGTATTGCTAAGGCTAGGAAACGAGCATTAGGTGCATAGCCCTTTATACTAGTAAACCTTCCCTAACGTTCAAATATTCAGCCAATATACATGAGAAACCCATCTAAAAATAAAAAAAAAATTGAATACAAGAGATACGTTCTTTAAAACTTAGCAAGAGCACTGTTTCCTTAATAATTTGGTCCTTTCTTCCACTAGATATCCACGATTCCTCTGAGATTAGTCATACTCTTTGTCATAACCCTCGGTTGCATTGCTCAGAGTTCTTCTATCTTGCAGTTTTGCTTTATTTGTGAAACAATATTACCGATCACGTATACCATTTTATCCGATTGTTTATTCACAAGATGAAAACCCATTTTTTTTCAAATGAAACTAAAGAGTACCGTTAAGATTAAAAAATTATGAAAATGTTCTTCAATGCCAAGAGATGCCCCTCTCTCTGACTCACTTGTCTTATGCTAAAGTGCAGCCGCTGCTTTTATGAAAACAATTAAAAATGGAGGAAATATAACCAGTTGGGAATTTTTAGTCTTTAATTTCCAATCGAATTTCAAAAAAGAAAAACTTTAAAGTGTTTAGAAATGAAGGTTTATGTTTGTTGTTCAGAACCCGGCATAACTAAAGTTGGGCGTTTGGTATCCGGTTCTGTTCAATGATTATCTAAAGTTGGGGCAATAGCTTGCTAATTTCGATACATGAGAAAGTTACAAGTTTCTAAAATCGGAAACGTTGATTGCTAATTTTAGCACCTAGGATAATCAGCAAAATAATATAGATGACAAGATACTACATGATATTACTGATATAACTGCAATGCATGAAATGTCCCATTCAACTGGATTCTATTAGAAAAGTAATATATAACCAGATTTAGGCTGGAATGGATCTCACTAAATACGCCCTGTTAGATTTGAGCAAGACTTGTAATCCAAACTTTGATGCCTCAGAAATATCACACATTGTAAAGGTAGGATATAAGTAACAATTCAGTCGATAGTAGAGATGCCTTATTGACTCCCACGGGGACTCCTTATTTGGGCATAGAGTCATTACGGAGAACACGTGGTTAATGGGAGTAGAGATGATCCTAAAGGTCCCACCGGGGCTCCTTATATGGGCATAGAATACTGACAGGAGTCCATATATGGGCATAGCCTCCCTAGGGAGAATGATTGCGTAATCGGTCAATGACCTCTTTCTCCAGGTGTGTTTTTGGCACGCTCTCAACGAATGTCAAGGTCAATGTTATTGTTGTTGTTTTGGACACGCTCTCAGCGAATGCCAAGGTCAATGTTGTTGTTTCCGAACAAACTTTCTTTTCAGTCTAGAGTTGGCAGTCAGAGTGAAAGGATTGAAAAATGAATAAATTTGAGAAAGAGAGAATTAGATCAGTGTTTATAGAAAAACATTTGATTTTGGATGATGATTTTCTCGACTTATCTCTTCAACTTTTAAAATGCGATTCAAATGCTTATACTCAATTTATTGATATCTTGATCACGACACGTCAGAATGATATCATGGATATACATTCATTGCCAATGTAGATGGCTCCTCCTTCGAAAGAGCCAACGTCACAGAGTTACTCCTCTCCCCTTTCCTACACTTTGAATTTATGACACGAAGAGGATCAGTTTCGTTTTAGCTGTGAGAGAGTTGACATCGGAAACCAAAATGTTCTATATATGTCCATTGTGCATGTACACTCTTGGCAGTTGGACTCAATGTGAGAATTGTACAATTATTGATGACTATAATGAAAAGTGTAAATTATGTAATCCTTGCAAATTACATAGAGGCTATGCAGTACAAATTAAAGGATGTAATTCATGTCTTGAGGAGGTGTGTGACTCACACCCTAGCGGGCACCTATGCTCCAATTGTCACAATGATAAATGTGATCAGTGGGAGAATACTTACCCCGCTATGATTGGAAAGAATCCTAAACGTGATTTTAGTTTATTTCTACGAGATTGGTATCGTCGTGGATTTAAATTATTCTGGGAAGAGGAATCTGGTCTACGATTCAACTGTTGGGGTAACAAGACAATCTGGTTTCTACGTCATCGCTGTGACGACACTGCCTACTATGACTATAAACCAAGCGATTTTTATTTGGCAGTTACCGAATGTGATTCACCACTTGAAAACACTGTATGTGATATTGCTTCAAATAGACAGATTGAAACTCGTGAATTTCATAATATGAACGCAAATAGTATCATTGACTATACAAAGAGATATGACAAGAGTGAAGTTACATTGTACTGCAGAAAATGTGACCCTGACTTTGCAGTCAATCAAGATCAATATACAGTGAATCCAAATGATTTACCAGCATTAGTGGTTCACGACAGTTACCTATACGCCGATGAAGAAATCTAAAAGTGTAGATTTAAAGACATTGTTGTATATATACATTTTATTAATAAACAAATTCACAAACATTTTTTAAGCACTTTATTCTTAGGGCACTGAAATCAATATTAAATACACTTGTAAGTATATTTTCCACTAGAAAGTCGTTCAGACGTGGATTGTCACCATAAATATGGAGAAACTGCTTGTAAGTATAGCCACGACATCGGAACACAAAATATAGTAGCGCATGGAAGCCACAGCTTTTAGTCGTTAGATCCTGCACCCTCTTTCGATTTTGAATAATAGTTTTCCCACTGCTCTCAATATAGTTGCTGACGTGTGGTGTGTAGAATGTATAGGGTAGGCCAAGAGGATCGAAAAATTCGATATTCTTCACTGTTTGAAAGATGCACAGCCAATGACCCGTCAGCACAGTCGAGGGACTGCTATTAACAATAATCAAGGTATTGTTCGCACTTTGAATTTTTCCAAGATAGTCTGAGGGTAGACAATAGGATTTGTACTGGGACATGTAGGGGTCCATTTTAAATACACTAATTATTTGACTGGTGTTCATGGCGCCAAGTCTAGTAGAACACTGCCTTCGGGAGTGATTTCCCAATAGGTTTCATATTGATTTAGTGAGATTAGGGCAATACTCTCAGCCAATGGGCTGGCAAATGTACACTCTAAACGTACAGTCCCCGTACGTACTATACTCATATCCTGTGTGCCAGACAAATCCAATACAATAATACCATGTGTTTTAGCAAACATATCTTCGGTTATACCATTTTCAAATAGTTGCGAATCATGATCTAGGGTTTGCATGGTCAACTCGTACAATGTTCTATAGGATTTATCAAAAGATAGATTGTAGAGTGGGATACCGTTTACTTTGCACACAAGAGATGAAAGTCCAAACATCTCGAATTTATGTGGGCATTCAGTCCATGATCCTATTGCACTGGCGCTTTTTACAAATGCCAAAGCCATTTTCGAGGGGATTTCACCATTGATAAACGATGAATCGGTGAAGGTGCGTGACCCCATGGCAATATGACGTTGATTGGTGATTGTATGAGGAACAAGTAGTTTAATATTATTTCCATTGGCTCTCAGTTTTTCCACGGCCAAAGCAACAGAACTCATAACCGGCTGTTTGCGTACATGAAGTATTGCTGAGGTGAGGGAGAGACTTACGTCGGGATTTGCGGCAAGTTCCTTTCTCAATATAAAATTGGATGGTGCAAGCGTCAATTTTATATCTACTTTAACATTGGGCGGCAGCCATTGGGGTATATTAAATATTTCATGATATATTTTTCCAACTAGATGTAATTCACTAGTTGTAGCATTTTTAAGTGCATCTGTACTATCAGTATTAGTAATATATTCATATCCATTGGAGGCACCTCTCAATTCCTTATATGACTTGGGCGTCATCAGCATGAATTGCATATAGCTTGCATAGTTTGAGAGATTGTTGCTTGTGCTCACCAGCGTGCCATTGATGTAGACACTAATTTGACGAAATAAATTATGTAGTATACAATTTTCATAGGATATCCCATCAGCTCGAACTGGCATTGTATTATCGGATTTCCGGACCTTCATTTGTAAATCTATAAATGTGGACGATAAATCCATAAAGTAGTCTTCATTGGAATAAATTTGAAAGTGGATATTATCGGAGAGGGGTTGTAGTGGATAAAATTGTTCATAGTATCCATGCTTGACACTCACATCAACATTTTCGGCATTGAATAGATTCAATGAGGCGGTGATTGAAGGTTGAGAATCCTTATGCGGCAGGTAGGACATCTTAAGAGAAGAAATCAAGTTTCGATCTAACAATTTTCTTCCTGGGGCTTCTGGTTACACTACGTATCGGCTTTTTCCTTCTTTTCTTTGACAAAAGGGATGTCTTTCATTTCCGTCCTGAGTAGAGACTGATGAGTGATGCATTGTTTCTTAACCTTTTTAAACCTTTACCATTTTGCTTTAATTTCTCGCCAAGGGTTCGCGCACTGGACCTAAGATTTTCCGAAGCACTTTTTTTAAAATCCTTGCCAGAGCCCCAATCGTATAGTGTAGAGGATGCAAAATCTGTCGCAGCCGGTACAAGATATTTTCTAGCCAGTGGTAGTGAAGAGCGAAACAGCTTAGCAAACCAGCTACCAAGACCATAGCCAGACATTGACGAGCGACCCTTGTAATAGTCCACTCCATTGCCCTGTTGTCTTGGGCCAAGAGTATTAACATAGCAGTCAATATCAGGACAAGTGAATACCACTTTTTTATTAGACATCTTGCTGTTGAACGATGGGTCGAAAATGACATGTAATCACAGCCAAACCTTTTGAAATTGCTATTGGATCACCCAATTCAATTCTTAATGTTAACTGACAGAGTTCCAAATAGGAAGTGTTTACTGGAATATACTGAAGATGCTTTATATTGTAGTGATGAATATGTTCTTGATTGGTTTTTCGTTCAAGAACTCGTAGGAGGGGAACATTTGAATTACCAACCCGAGATGTTTCCACAAATGAAGCATAGAGAAATATACAAGTGTCTGTGGAGAAGGCAGGCGGGTAGTCAGCAAAAATGAAATTAGTGTTTCCGGCACTTTTACCATTGATTATATTGAGCTTAAAGCCAAGAACATCCCTTAGGTTATCATTGAGAATAATCTTTTCACTGGCAATAGGTGAACTAATGTAGATCTTGCCCTCCTCCTTTGAATATTTGAAATGAAAAGCTCCTTTTTTACGAGCGGAAATTCTTTTATTAATAGTACGACATAAATCATTCATACAGGTGAGTTCCTCGTAGGGTAATTCAATATATGGATAATCCAACCAATTGATTTTTTGAATTTGTTCTTGATCACCTGGTGGTGGTGGCCAATCATAGGGTCTAATTTTTATTTCATATTTACGATCCTTTCTCAGGATGTCATAGGTATTTTTGAGAATACAGTCGACAAGAGCCACTTCATACTTTCCGTCGAATTTGATGGTGGGGGAGAGTTTTGTCCAAAAATCACTTGTTTTATTCAAGTCATTGTAGAGAGGATCAGAAACATTGGACATGAAAGTCACATAGAAATCATTGGGCATTGTTAATATCTTCAGCACTGACCCAAGAATCAAAATCCGAGTTGTATCCTAGCCAGCGAACAAGCAACTGTTTCTTGCCCCTACGAGTACGACTCTTTAATATCTATTCAATTTGATAAATTTCACTAGTGTTTCTAACTTTTTGCAGTTCATATTCATAAAAACCACCGAGAATTTCATCATCTTTGGTATCTCGTAGTCGATAAGTTATGGGTATAGTGTCTAGGATTTTGGACACTTTAAAAAGTTCGGTGCTCCATAAATAATTCCCCTTTTCAAAAATATTGCTGGTTCTATTAATTCGAACAGTATCACCAACATTGAATTTCTTCTTTTTCTTCTCATTGTCATTGGAGTATTGCTTTAGAAAAGCATCAAATGTATTCTCACTGTAGTGAACATCCCGAGGGCTAGAGTTGGACAGAGATCGATGTGGTCGATGGTTGTATATCTGCATGATTTTATCTAAATCATGAATAAAAGCAGATGTATTTTTCAGTGTACAATATCTTGAAATTAATAGACGAATCGTTCTTATTAATCGTTCAGCCAATGCAGCCTTTATCGGACTATGACTGTGATATAGTGTTGTATTATATTTCAAAAGAACCTTTCGCACATGAGGGTTAACAAATTCACTACCACGATCCGATTGAATTTTTCTATAGGAATCCTGTTCGAGAATACTTTCAATGGCCCGAGCAACTTCAACACCTCTCTTTGATCGCAGTGGAATGGCATAGGCATAGCGACTAAAGATACTGATTGCCACTAGAATATATTTGTAGGGTGTATTGTGACGTCGTTGAACTGCGTCTAAAGTTAAAAGATCCATTTGCATTATATGCAGAGGGAAAAAGGCTTTAGTTTGACGATATTGTTTACTGCGAAGTCTATGATTCCGATGTAGTGTGTAACTTGGTTCATTTTCTAGATACTCTTTTGTTTTTTTCAATGTGGTGCCGGAGACTTTGGAAAGCGTTTTGGGAGAACTTAAACTTCCCGCTTCACCAATATTTTCATAGATACCTTTCAAAACTTCATCCATTTTGAACGTAAACACGTAGTGTAATGTCCACTCCCCTTTTGCACACTGGTGGGTGAATCAATTCGTCTTCGCTTTTGACTAGCAGCCACAGGTGTTGTAAAATCAGTGGTGCTAGTATCTTCTTCTTCTTCTTCTTTTTTAAATGGTGTTGTTGAATGTTCATTTAATTTCTTTAGAATTTGCTTATTGCCAATAAGACTTTTGGGAAAGTTTGATACACTTAGAAAGGTGTATAGATTATCGTCAAAGGATAAGAGTCCTTTACGATTCGTCACCATATCACAAATTAAATCAACTAGATTATAACTTTTTCCCCGAATTATAATTCGTTTCCCTATGCTGTCGACTTGAACTTGATCACCAGATTCCGACATGAGATAAGATAATACTCTTTTACTCTGTTCTCGATAGGACAGTGGCAGTAGGTTTCCAATTTTCAATACAATCGAATTCAATTCCTTCTCCTTTGATTGTGCAGAATCTTGAGATGTTTCTTGTTTAGAGGCGACGGGTCTCTCGCGATAAGGTCTATGTTTGTCCATACGTCGCAATGCATCTTGAAGTAAAAGCAGTTTTTTATCATTGGCAATATTCTCATCATTAATGAATTTGTTTAGATTATCTTCAAAATGCTCGACGGGCGAGAGAGCGAGTTCTATAGGTGTCAATTTATAGGGTTTTGCCATTCTCTAGAGAAAACTGTTTACAAGTCCTGCGATTATTGGCAGTAAAAGTGTGAAAAAGCTACCGCCTGCTTGAAGGAGCCGTTTTCTTTTAAATTTGTTTCCCTTGTTTTTGCAAGCCAAGGCACGTACAATGGAACGATGTTGCTTTGTCTGTTGTCTAACACCTTCTGGCAGTTGAACATTGCCCTCAGTTAAATTTAAACAAAGTTCAGATATTAGATTAATGAAATCATTGTCGACACCATGTTTGAGTATAGCCTTCCTAAGCAAGGGTTTTGAAGTGCTTAAAACAGAAAATAAATGCCGTTGTTCGTGTAGTTTCTTCAGTGTCATGATAGCGACTAATAGCCTTTTCTACTATTCACCGGAAGATATACTGTAATTTCATTGTCGAAAATGTCGGTGACTACACGAAGATCCTCGGGCGTGCTCTGATTAAGATCCAATAAAATGTAACCGTAGGGCTTGCTAGTCGCTTGAGTGTACGCCGACAACAGAAATTTTGGGGCGCCGGGGTATATCTGTTTATTGAGAGTTATGAGCGAGCTAGAATCACGAACGACTCGATAGATAATATAGATAGTGCAATTCAAAGCAAGGGTTCGCATACATTTGCTCTGATGAAACAGATTGTGTAGAACTAGGGTTATGGAAATGTTTTCATGATGAGATTGGACAGTGAACAATTGCAGCATTTCCTGTGAGAACTGTTCAATGGATTCAGCCAAATCATCAATAATCAGCCACGAGTTCGGTTCAATACTATTGAAAACATCAAGTCCTCTTATGAATTGTATTGGTATGGTTGTGGCAATAGCTTTTATTTTATCATAGGACTCTTGCCAAATACTATAGCAATAGTAGATTTTTTTCGGTTTTTCCAAAAACATTTTATCGCAATTTTGAATTATTCTAGCTAAAAGCGTTGTTTTCCCCGACATTGAGGGTCCACACAGAAACGATCTGAAGGGTGTTTTAAATTGATACATGCTGTTGACAACAGTCGGACTATGACTAACTGTAAATCATATGTGTCCAATGAATAAGTAGTAATTTTCCCGTCTATTCAAGAACAACAAAAACAATATTTCATGGCAACATTTATTACGATAAACACTTGTTCAACATGAACAATGATAACACTTTTTGTACAGCACTTTTGTACAACACTTTTCTGTACAACATCTTTGTACAACACTTGAAAACAACACTTGGAACTAGCACAGTTGAACATTAGAGTGATTGGTGGCCCCCAACCCCCCGGGGGCCGGCCTTGGGAAGGGTCCCCCACCCCCTGGAGCCGCGATGGAAAAATAGTTGTCGTCACTGCTATGGGTTAGTGGATGGGTTAGTGGTTAAGGTAGTGAGATTGGGTTAGTTAATTCATGAATGGGTTGGGCGGTTAGTTAATTTATGAAAGGTTGAGTGGTGGTGGTTAGTGCTTGGGTTAGATTAGTTGGTTAGGTTAGTTTATCCAGACCAAGTTGATTACGATAGTCTACGCATTCAACTCGATCTGAAATACGGTAGTGGCCATGAGGCAGGACACTCACACCATTCTCGAGCACATAGACCTTGTCAGATAGACATGACATTGCATTTTTTTCTACTCTCACAGTATAATTTCTATACTGTAGAGAGCGAATTGAAAGCACTTGTGCTCTTGGCACTAGGCTACTTTCTACACAGTCTTTGTACACGCTCATGTTAAAATTGCTCTTTACAAAGTGTGTAGGCACCCCTTTACATGTCTTCTTTTCATCCCCACTATGTGTTTCCACGCAATAAACTTTGGGACCCGGGAACACCCCCCTAGATATCAAATCACTCCCCGTTTCAGATTTTAATTTTAATAGTTGGTTGGGGACTTGACGTTTCACCAGCTCGGGATAGAGGGATGGATTCCAGTTGGTGAAATCCATCCGCGAGCTGATGTGCACCCCCTTTTCTAAATCACCCAATAAATCTTCAGTTTTTACTTTTAGCAGTAGAGAGTCTGTGTCCCCATAATATACTTGAACCTCCCCCTCCCATGGCCATTGCACCTTGCACACATTGTAAAAGAACGACAACATGAGCTTTTTTGAAATTTCTAGTACTGAACTACCTCCTGCGATATTCTTGTTCAGTACTACGTTTCGCTTTTTCCTGTGTAGAAGAACCATGCCGGCCTCTATGCTCGTGAATGATGTAAAATTAGGGTCGGCAATAATTCGTGCACACTCTAGAGGGTCAGTCACGACGTCACAGCGAGATCTGTTACGTACACTTTCGCACATTTTGCCAAACGCTGAATTTAGAATGAGCTTGTACAATTCCTTCTCCACCTTTGAATTTGCCCTAGAACGTTTATCGACAAAAGTATCGATAAACGTTTTCAAATAAGGTTTCTGATTAAACTGCAGGACCCTATGTATTTTGGTGATTTTGAAGCCATTGTTCACCATCCAGTGCAAAAGCACATGGTGAACAACGATATTCTCTTTAGGGTCCAAATCAGCAATCAGTTTCTGTTTAGAGGGAGTCCAATGCATCCCCATATCCTCAACCAATGATCGATTGTAGGGGCTCAACGAGTCCCTGGTCACTGGTCGATTGATACAGGGAAAAACAAAATCTTTGACTGAGTCGTGAAGGGCCAGCGGAATGTGACCGTCAATTTCAAAGAACCATCCTTGTGGCCCGTTGTCCTCGACAGTGTTAATGTCGGGGAACTCACAAGGATTCTCAAGCCATTGATAGTTCCCACACGGCAAAGAGTAGTGGGACATTGCCGAGGGGTACAACGAGTTCATGTCCAAGAACACTGCATTTGACTTTACACCGGTGCTTTGTCCGCTCGGATCGGTTGATAAGACGCGGTCCCCGTGAAAAACATACCCTCCCCGCATTGAACGCTCTACAAAAAGGTGTTGATCTACATCTGTGATTAGGCCTATTTCCTCCCTGCTAATTTTTAAAATTAAATCCATTACTAAATGTGGTGTTGAAAAATAATATCCTATATCTAGCCCAAACTCTGAATAGATCTGGTCTGTATTCTTGCAGACTATATCCAACAGAGTTAGAACGTCACTGGCCAAGTACAGTCTACAATAATCCCACCCATTTTTACAATCCCCCTTGGACCACACCTTCTTGGCAAACTCGTACTCCTCGACTGTGCATTCACTGTTGGTGAGTGAATTGTGAAAAGCTTCAATTGGAGGTAGTTTCTCCTCGCTTAAGCGAGCGCCAGAACAGTAATAATCATATGCATATACACCTTTGCTGGTTAATAAGTCATACATTTCACTGTCTGGAAAGTGCTGTTTAAGCAAGGGAAAGCTATCAAAATTGTCGCTTTTCTGCACTTGAATTAGTTGACTAAGGGATTTGGGGAAAAAACTAAAAGAATCTAAAAACCTAATTTTATTCCAGCACGTACGCTCATTATCCACTACCTGCCATTTCAGTTCGAGAAGCAATAGCTTCTCGGCCGATTTGGGAATGATGTTGTAGGTAAATGAATTATTTACCCATGGACTATCTACTCCCCCTCCCTCCCTATGCATACGTGCCAGTGCCGGTAAAATAAATTTTAAGTCATAGTTAGAATTATGGATAAAAACTGGGATATAAAACTGTTGGCTAACGTTTAAATTACACGATTGATGCGCTACTCCCCTAAAATTACTACCCCCCGATGATATTTCTTGCCACAAATGGTCATGGTCTCTGACTTTCCCCCTCCCCCCTCTTTTCCCTTTAGACCCCTTATCCTCCTCTACAAACTCCCCCTTACATACCCAACATATTTTTTGATTTTTAATCGCGAGACGATCCTCTGCAGACAGCACCATTGGATAATGCGTATTTCTCAAACGAGAAATAGCGCCATTAGCCGTGCCAATCAGTTTAGTCAATGCCTTGACCATGCACTCATCGCCCTCATCCGATGTTTCTACTACTTCTAACAACCGCATGGTGTTAGAATTGTCTCTTTGCGCATGGGCATAGGACACTGCAATGGCCTGGTGTTCTTTGATACGGTTTGGATATTGTGGGTCATTCACCTCCACCAGCTTAGCTTCGCAGTCCAAAGATATTTTGTTGCATTGGAGAAGAGTATTCTGAAAATTTTTGAAACGTAAAATGGCCCTATCCCCTGAAACCGTTTCCACTGTCTGGTAGCCATGCCGTCTACAATGCTTCATGTGATTTCGGAGCTTTAGTTCAGTCCAAAATCGAGACAGGCATGTTGGACAGTAGAAACGAGTCCCCCTATTCTTACCCTCCCCCAGAACTCTAATAATGTCAGTGATAGGGTTAAAATGGCCGATTGCGCTCGGTTCACTAGGCGGCGTGTAAAGCATCCAAACCCAGTGTTTAACCAAATCAACTGACGGGCCCCTTACTGGGAATACCACCCCCTTCTTTTTAGAACGAACCCCATCTTTAAATTCAGTTTCATATTGTACCACAGTAACGCCAATATTTAAATGTGCATTAGCCCTTTCAAAAATGTCAATGGATCGTAGCGTTACTGGGTATTTTCCTTCTAAGCATGAAAAATCTACTACTGGGAAATGGGACCCTTCCTTCCCATGTACAGCCCAGTGATCTAAATTCTTCTTAGTAGCGTCATCTGCTAGAGGCTGAAAGGCTGATATGAGGAAAGCATACTTGAAACACTTTTGATCTGTTTCAAAACAGATCTTCTGGACCCCACGACAACCTACTAGATCTGGGTTATAATTTAAAACTGTACCCGTATCCCTATGCCCCCCTCTTAAAATAAAATCTTTCTTAAATTTACAAATATTTACACTTAAATTTTCAATAAATAAAACTACTGAGCCACTCCCATTTTCATTATAGTTCTCGAGATGCGCTATAATTTGTCCTACCCACTCACTAAAAACTCCCTCAAAATTTTCTAAATTTGGATAAATTACACGCATCTCGGAATGTATAAAATGATAGTAAACCTCGCTTTTTCCCTCATTCAAATAAAAAACCTTTAAAACAATTGAAACCTTAATTGAATCCCTACCCCCCAACAACTGAATTTGGTTCTCCAGCAGTGCACGAATTTTATCTACATATGCATGCACTATTTCTACTGGATCAAAAACAAAATTTCCCGCCATAAGTGTATTAAAAGGACCCCCAAACGTTGCAGTGAAAACAACTATATTATTCAATATTGTATTGGACAGCTGAAAGTCTGGGAATGATGTATCCCCTCCCCCTACTTGTTCAACAATATCTGGACTCTGTTCCACTTCAGTTGTTTGAAGTGGGTAATCAGTGGGAGGAGGGTTCCCAGTAAAATCATCTAAAAGTTGCAAGGTATTTTGGCTCAAGTCTACCAGTTCAACTGCGCTATTATCTACTTTTAAAAAATCCTCTAAAAACTCATCAATATTGTCAGGTACTTCAATAGAGTTGTCCCATGTTAAATTGTTGGGGGACTCCAAAGATGCATCTTCTTCCCCTTCTTCACTAGACGGCGAGTAGGGGACCAGGACAACCTATAAATGAAAAAAAATAGCTTAACGACGATCTAAGATATGACATAGGATTTTTTTTTTTTTTTTTTTTGGGGGGGGGGCATCCCTGTGGCGCTTCTTGGACCCGTGGCGCTTCCCCTGGCGCTTCCCTGACTCGTGGCGCATCCCTGTGGCGCTTCTCGGGGTCCGCATCGCTTCCCGCGATGCTTCTCGAGCCCGTGGCGCTTCCCTGACCCGTGGCACTTCCCTCGGCGCTTCCCTGACTCGTGGCGCATCCCTGTGGCGCTTCTCGGGGGTCGCATCGCTTCCCGCGATGCTTCGCGAGCCCGTGGCGCTTCTCTGACCCGTGGCGCATCCCCTGAGGTGCTTTCACGACCCGTGGTGCATCCCTGCGGTACTTCTCAGGGCCCGCATCGCTTCCCTGACCCGTGGCGCTTCCCCCGGCGCTTCCCTGACCCGTGACACTTCCCCCGGCGCTTCCCTAACCTTGCCCCACAGCGCTTCCCGGACCCACTGGCTCCGCCCGTTTACATAATGTCCCAAAAAAAGTTGAAATATTTGCTTAGACTGCACAAGTCCAAGTTTCTCTCTAATTCCGTTCTATAGGTTCGGCGAACTCTTCATTAGCTCACAATTATTGTAAGCCGTCGCGCGAGTGTTCCAGGATTGAACCGTTAACTCGGTTTCCCCTCGCTAAAATCTTTGGCATGATAGAAATATCCTTGCGCAAATTACGGGATCCATATGTGACAAATACAATAATCTCTCTCAGTTCCTTCTCTTAAAACTATGTGATAATCAATTGTGAAAAATAGGGAATTTTGAGTTTCAAATGGTGAGAATTAATTTAAATTACCTAAAAATATTCGCTTATGAGATAGCGGCGAAGAGATAGGGGGGAATGCGTAGAAAATAGCAAAGATTAGAAAAGAGTGGTTTCTCTGCAAAAAATTACATTTAGATATATCCCGCTGAGATAAGTTTATATTGGGTTGAAAACAATGGAAGAAATAGATAGTTTGAAGAAAAAATACTTACATTTGTATAATCCGAGGGCAGTATTTGAATGCCCGAAGGACCAGATAGTGCATGCTGGAGGGTCACTTCCTGACCTTGTGTAGGTGGGGCAGCCCCCGAAGGCCCAGGCAACGCATGATGGAGAGTGAACGGGCCGACGGCGTTACATTCTTGCGCGGCTGTGCCGGCTATTTCACGATCTTGCGTAGCTTCGGCATTGAAACTATTCGCCCACTCTCTCTTTAACTTTCTGGCAGGCTGCACTTGGACAGGCAGTGTGGAGCTGGGGGGCTTTGGCCAGCGATCATATTGCATGGCAGGGGGCGCATTATTGGCCCTCGTCTTCTTAGCAGGAGGGGGCAGGCATTCTTCGCTATTTGCGTCAGACATAGGCCCCATCAATGCAGTGTCCGCAAATTCTTCATAATTTGCCTTAAAGAAGAGAAGAAAAATCAAATCAAAATAATTTCTCCCTTTTTAAAGAAGGAAAGTTATTAAACATAATTTTGTTTAGTTTATCACTAAGAAAGCACAAAACCCATATTCTCTCCCCCTAAATTTAGGAAAATTAAGCCATCCCTCTCATAGAGTTAATCATGCGTTTTATTCAAGCGAAAGGCATATCTTACTACCTTTTATTCAAATGTTATAGCTAAAATCACTAAATGAGGAAGAAGCAATTATCTTTTCTATTTCTAATAAAAGCGCTAACCCCCTGAACAAAAATCCTGGATTCACGCCCGGGAATATAAAAGAAACTTTATTGAAGGCTTGAAAAGATTATAAATTTACACATTAGTTTTCTTGTCAATGGGCGTATATGTCTACACACAGAATCCCCCTTCACATAATTTACTTACAACGAAGCTGTTAGAAGCGATGTATTGCCCCCTTTCACATAATGCCCTAAATATATTGATAAACTAGATTTGAAAATAATCTCTTTCTCTCCTTCCATACAGGTTACGAAACTACAATTCTAATTATTGCTTAAAAGTGTTTTAATTTGACAGAAGAATAGTCCCTTTGGCTGCCGCGTTTGTAAACCGGAAGAGGGTGATATCTAATTTTAACCTTGCATAGAGCCTTGTGTCAAAACCAGAGCGAGCTAATAACAACAGAGCGCTGGATTCTCAGTTAGAGAAAAGATTACAATTGAGAAAAGTCAAACTTTAACGAAATGCTATTTCTTTTTGCGAGAATTTGGGTTGTAAAGCAATGGTGGAGGGGTTAGGTTTTGAGGGTAAAGGAATATATTTACATTGATTATAATGATGTTTGTATAGTTTGTTGAGGGGGGGGGGGGGTTGAGGGTATAGGAATATATCCACATTGACTATAAGGATTGTATGGTTTGTTGGGGGGGGATTTAGCTGGAAATATAGAGGGAAGGAATTTATCGAAAAAAGTATTTCTTTTGCGATGGGGTTGTAAGACAATGGGGGGGGGGGTTAGGTTTTGAGGGTAAAGGAATATATTTACATTGACTATAAAGATTGCATGGTTTGGGGGGGGGGGGTTAGGTTTTGAGGGTAAAGGAATATATTTACATTGATTATAATGATGTTTGTATAGTTTGTTGTGGTGGGGGGGGGGGGGGGTTGAGGGTATAGGAATATATTTACATTGATTATAAAGATTGTATGGTTTGTTGGGGGGGGGGGATTTAGCTGGGAATATAGAGGGAAGGAATTTATCGAAAAAAGTATTTCTTTTGCGATGGGGTTGTAAGACAATGGAGGGAGGTTAGGTTTTGAGGGTAAAGGAATATATTTACATTGACTATAAAGATTGCATGGTTGGGGGGGGGGTTGAGGGTAAAGGAATATATTTACATTGAGTATGAAGATTGTATGGTTTGTTTGGGGGGGGGGGGTTTAAGGGTAAAAAGAACATATTTGCGTTTTAGCTGAATATACTGGAGGGTGTCCAAGGAAAATTCATTTGAAAATAAAAATGCACTTACATTGCTAATTGCGGCTGCCAAGATCTCAAGCTCATCAAATTTATCCATTGTTATATCAATTGTGTCACAATAGTTTCTGTTAATTGAATCGCATTGCATGCCCATTATATACGAAATATCTAGGTCGAATTGTTATGGTAAACAAAGCCCTCTGATTGGCTGAGAAGGGGGATGTAACCGAGTCGCTGATTGGCTGAGAAGGAAACACGTGATCTAACTGTTTCCCGGGAACTCGTAACATTTGGCTCGGAAACAATAACAAATACTATTTCCGGATCATAACATCTGTCTCGAACAGAAAGGAAGTGTCATTAACTGTTTCCGGGAACCTCATAACATCTGGCTCGAATAACAATAACAAATACTATTTCTGGATCATAACATCTGCCTCGAACAGGAAGGAAGTGTCATTAACTTTGCTTCGAACGACAACAACATTGACCCCATTAACCACGTGTTCTCTCTAATGACTTTGTTCAAAACAACAATAACATTGACCTTGGCATTTTGCCTCGGAAACAATAACAACATTGACATTCGCTAAGAGCGTGCCAAAAACACACCTGGAGAAAGAGGTCATTGACCGATTACGCAATCATTCTCCCTAGGGAGGCTATGCCCTTATTTGGTGCCCCGTCAGTATTCTATGCCCATATAAGGAGCCCCGGTGGGACCTTTAGGGTCATCTCTACTAATGGGGTCAATGACCTAAAGTCAGTCATTAATCAAATTGTTTCCGGGCAAAGTTTAATAATGTCTGACAGGTACTGTCAATCATTAATCAAATTGTTTCCAGGCGAAGTTTAATAATGTCTGACAGGTGATGTCAAGATTGATTGATAAGTCACGAAAGGGGAATTAATTTGTTGTTTCTAAGGGGAATTATTGATTCAAGAAAGGGGAATTAATTTGTTGTTTCTAAGGGGAATTATTGATTCACGAAAGGGGAATTAATTGTTGTTTCTAAGGGGAATTATTGATTCAAGAAAGGGGAATTAATTTGATGTTTCTAAGGGGAAGGTGGGGAAGAGATATATTGATTGCGTAATCGAAGGGAGAGAATTCCCGAGAAATTGATTACATAATCGGTAGAACCCTATAAGGAGCTCGTGACGGGAATCCATTTATGGGCATAGACTGACGCAATCAACTAGGACAAATGGATTTCTGAGAAATTGATTACATAATCGGTAGAACCATATCAGAAGGTCATGACGGGAATCCATTTATGGGCATAGAATGACGTAATCAACTAGGACAAATGGATTTCTGAGAAATTGATTACATAATCGGTAGAACCCTATCAGAAGGTCATGACGGGAATTCATTTATGGGCATAGAATGACGTAATCGACTAAGACAATTGGATTTCTGAGAAATTGATTACATAATCGGTAGAACCCTATCAGGAGGTCCTGACGGGAATCCATTTATGGGCATAGAACTACGTAATCAACTAAGACAAATGGATTTCTGGGAAATTGATTACATAATCGGTAGAACCCTATCAGGAAGTCCTGACGGGAATCCATTTATGGGCATAGAACTACGTAATCAACTAAGACAAATGGATTTCTGGGAAATTGATTACATAATCGGTAGAACCCTATCAGAAGGTCATGACGGGAATTCATTTATGGGCATAGAATGACGTAATCGACTAAGACAAGCAAGTTACTTTCTAAATGTCCCTCCTAAACCCATTTTCCAACTTGAAGTACTTACCTTTTTCACCCACAACTATACTTTACAGCTTTTTGGATACCTCAACACCAAGAAATACTTTTCAAAAACCATTTCAGAGCAAGTTACTTTCTTAATTTCCCTCCTAAACCCATTTTTCAACTTGAAGTACTTATCTTTTTCACCCACAACAATACTTTACAGCTTTTTGGATACATCAACACCAAGAAATACCTTTCAAAGGCATTTCAGAGCAAGTTCCTTTCTTAATGTCATTCCTTAACCCATTTTTACAAGTTGAAGTACCCTTCTTTTTCACCCACAACTATACTTTACAGCTTTTTGGATACCTCAACATCAAGCAATACCTTTCAAAAGGCATTTCAGAGCAACTTCTTTTCTTAATGTCCCTTCTAAACCCATTTTCCAACTTGAAGCATCTGTCCTTTTCACCCACAATTATACTTTACAGCTTTTTTGGATACCTCAACACCAAGAAAAACCTTGCAAAAGACATTTCAGAGCAAGTTCCTTTGTTAATGTCCCTTCTAAACCCATTTTACAAATTGAAGTACCCATCCTTTTCACCCACAACTTAGTTATAGGTAAGAGTTTGATGTTTTACCTTAGACACTTAGCTTAGAGTTTTAGTTTGGTTTAGTTTTAGTTAAAAGTTTAGAGTTTTTTAGCTTAGAGTCTTAGCTTAGAGTTTTAGTTAGAGTTCTAGTTTAGTTTTAATTAAGAGTTTAGAGTTTTTAGCTTAGAGTCTTAGCTTAGAGTTTTATTTAGAGTTCTATTTAGAGTTCTAGTTTATTTTAGTTTAGTTACAGTTAAGAATTTAGAGTTTTAGCTTAGAGTCTTAGCTTAGAGTTTTTGTTTGGTTTAGTTTTATTTAAGAGTTTAGAGTTTTAGCTTAGAGTCTTAGCTTAGAGTTTTTGTTAGAGTTCTAGTTTAGTTTAGTTATAGTTAAGAGTTTGGAGTTTTACCTTAGAGACTTAGCTTAGAGTTTTAGTTTAGTTTAGTTTTACTTAAGAGTTTAGAGTTTTAGCTTAGAGTCTCAGCTTAGAGTTTTTGTTAGAGTTCTAGTTTAGTTTAGTTTTAGTTAGGAGTTTAGTTTAGTTTTAGTTAAGAGTTTAGTGTTTTTAGCTTAGAGTCTTAGTTTAGAGTTTTTGTTGAAGTTCTAGTTTAGTTTAGTTTTAGTTTAGAGTTTTAGCTTAGACTTAGAGTTTTAATTAGAGTTTTACTTAAAGTTATAGTTTGGTTAAGTTTTAGTTAAGAGTTTCGAGTTTTAGCTGAGTCTTAGCTTAGAGTTTTTGTTAGAGTTCTAGTTTAGTTTAGTTTTAGTTAAGAGTTTAGAGTTTTACCTTAGAGTCTTAGCTTAGAGTTTTTGTTAGAGTTCTAGTTTAGTTTAACTTTAGTTAAGAATTTGATGTTTCACCTTTGAGTTTCAGTTAGAGTTCTAGTTTAGTTTACTTTTAGTTAAGAGTTTAGTGTTTTACCTTAGAGTCTTAGCTTAGAGTTTTAGTTAGAGTTCTAGTTTAGTTTTAGTTAAGAGTTTAGAATTTTAGCATAGAGTCTTAGCTTAGAGTTTTTTTAGAGTTCTAGTTTATTTTAGTTTTAGTTAAGAGTTCAGAGTTTTTAGCTTAGAGTCTTAGCTTAGAGTTTTTGTTGAAGTTCTAGTTTAGTTTAGTTTTATTTAATAGTTTAGAGTTTTAGCTTAGAGTCTTAGCTTAGAGTTTTTGTTAGAGTTGAAGTTTAGTTTAGTAATAGTTAAGAGTTTAGAGTTTTAGCTTAGATTCTTAGCTTAGAGTTTTTGTTAGAGTTCTAGTTTAGTTTAGATATAGTTAAACGTTTGGAGTTTTACCTTCGAGACTTAGCTTAGAGTTTTAGTTTAGTTTAGTTTTAGTTAAGAGTTTAGAGTTTTTTAGCTTAGAGTCTTAGCTTAGAGTTTTTGTTAGAGTTCTAGTTTAGTTTAGTTTTAGTTAAGAGTTTGGTGTTTTACCTTAGAGTCATAGCTTAGAGTTTTTGTTAGAGTTCTAGTTTAGTTTTAGTTAAGAGTTTAGAGTTTTACCTTAGAGTCTTAACTTAGAGTTTTAGTTAGAGTTGAAGTTTAGTTTAGTTACACTTAAGAACTTAGCGTTTTAGCTTAGAGTCATACCTTAGAGTTTTACTTAAAGTTTTAGTTTGGCTAAGTTTTAGTTAAGAGTTTCGAGTTTTAGCTTAGAGTCTTAGCTTAGAGTTTTTTTGTTAGAGTTCTACTTTAGTTTAATTTTAGTTATGAGTTTGATGTTTTACCTTTGAGTTTCAGTTAGAGTTCTAGTTTAGTTTAGTTTTATTTAAGAGTTTGATGTTTTACCTTGGAGACTTAGCTTAGAGTTTTAGTTTAGTTTAGTTTTAGTTAAGAGTTTAGAGTTTTAGCTTAGAGTCTTATCTTAAAATTTTTGTTAGAGTTCTAGTTTAGTTTAGTTTTAGTTAAGAGTTTAGAGTTTTTAGCTTAGAGTCTTAGTTTAGAGTTTTTTATTGAAGTTCTAGTTTAGTTTAGAGTTTTAGCTTAGACTTAGAGTTTTAATTAGAGTTCTAGTTTAGTTTAGTTTTGGTTAAGAGTTTAGAGTTTTAGCTTAGAGTCTTAGCTTAGAGTTTTTGTTAGAGTTCTAGTTTAGTTTAGTTTTAGTTAAGAATTTAGAGTTTTAGCTTAGAGTCTTAGCTTAGAGTTTTTGTTAGAGTTCTAGTTTAGTTTAGTTATAGTTAAGAGTTTGGAGTTTTACCTTAGAGACTTAGCTTAGAGTTTTAGTTTAGTTTAGTTTTAGTTAAGAGTTTAGAGTTTTAGCTTAGAGTCTTAGCTTAGAGTTTTTGTTAGAGTTCTAGTTTAGTTTAGTTTTAGTTAAGAATTTAGAGTTTTAGCTTAGAGTCTTAGCTTAGAGTTTTTGTTAGAGTTCTAGTTTAGTTTAGTTATAGTTAAGAGTTTGGAGTTTTACCTTAGAGACTTAGCTTGGAGTTTTAGTTTAGTTTAGTTTTACTTAAGAGTTTAGAGTTTTAGCTTAGAGTCTCAGCTTAGAGTTTTTGTTAGAGTTCTAGTTTAGTTCAGTTTTAGTTAAGAGTTTAGATTTTTTAGCTTAGAGTCTTAGCTTCGTTTAGTCTTGGAGTTTTAGTTTAGTTTAGTTACAGTTAAGAATTTAGAGTTTTAGCTCAGAGTCATAGCTTAGAGTTTTACTTAAAGTTGTAGTTTGGTTAAGTTTTAGTTAAGAGTTTCGAGTTTTAGCTTAGAGTCTTAGCTTAGAGTTTTTGTTAGAGTTCTAGTTTTGTTTAGTTTTAGTTAAGAGTTTAGAGTTTTACCTTAGAGTCTTAGCTTAGAGTTTTAGTTAGAGTTTTTGTTGAAGTTTTAGTTTAGTTTAGTTTAGTTTAGATTAAGAGTTTTAGCTTAGACTTAGAGTTTTAGTTAGCGTTGAAGTTTAGTTTAGTTACAGTTAAGAATTTAGAGTTTTAGCTTAGAGTCATACCTTAGAGTTTTACTTAAAGTTTAGTTTGGCTAAGTTTTAGTTAAGAGTTTCGAGTTTTAGCTTAGAGTCTTAGCTTAGAGTTTTTGTTAGAGTTCTAGTTTAGTTTAATTTTAGTTAAGAGTTTGATGTTTTTACCTTTGAGTTTCAGTTAGAGTTCTAGTTTATTTTAGTTTTAGTTAAGAGTTTGGTGTTTTACCTTAGAGACTTAGCTTAGAGTTTTAGTTTAGTTTAGTTTTAGTTAAGAGTTTAGAGTTTTAGCTTAGAGTCTTATCTTAAAGTTTTTGTTAGAGTTCTAGTTTAGTTTAGTTTTAAATAAGAGTTTAGAGTTTTAGCTTAGAGTCTTAGTTTAGAGTTTTTTGTTGAAGTTCTAGTTTAGTTTAGAGTTTTAGCTTAGACTTGAGTTTTAATTAGAGTTCTAGTTTAGTTTAGTTTTAGTTAAGAGTTTAGAATTTTAGCTTAGAATCTTAGCTTAGAGTTTTTGATAGAGTTCTAGTTTATTTTAGTTTTAGTTAAGAGTTTAGAGTTTTTAGCTTAGAGTCTTAGCTTAGAGTTTTTGTTAGAGTTCTAGTTTAGTTTAGTTATAGTTAAGAGTTTAGAATTTTAGCTTAGAGTCTTAGCTTAGAGTTTTTGATAGAGTTCTAGTTTATTTTAGTTTTAGTTAAGAGTTTAGAGTTTTTAGCTTAGAGTCTTAGCTTAGAGGTTTTGTTGAAGTTCTAGTTTAGTTTAGTTTTATTTAATAGTTTAGAGTTTTAGCTTAGAGTCTTAGCTTAGAGTTTTTGTTAGAGTTGAAGTTTAGTTTAGTAATAGTTAAGAGTTTAGAGTTTTGGCTTAGAGTCTTAGCTTAGAGTTTTGTTAGAGTTCTAGTTTAGTTTAGATATAGTTAAGCGTTTGGAGTTTTACCTTCGAGACTTAGCTTAGAGTTTTAGTTTAGTTTAGTTTTAGTTAAGAGTTTAGAGTTTTTAGCTTAGAGTCTTAGCTTAGAGTTTTTGTTAGAGTTCTAGTTTAGTTTAGTTTTAGTTAAGAGTTTGATGTTTTACCTTAGAGTCATAATTTAGAGTTTTACTTAAAGTTATGGTTTGGTTAAGTTTTAGTTAAGAGTTTAGAATTTTAGCTTAGAGTCTTAGCTTAGAGTTTTTGTTAGAGTTCTAGTTTAGTTTAGTTTTAGTTAAGAGTTTAGAGTTTTTAGCTTAGAGTCTCAGCTTATAGTTTTTATTGAAGCTCTAGTTTAGTTTTAGTTAAGAGTTTATAGATTTAGCTTAGAGTCTTAGCTTAGAGTTTTTGTTAGAGTTTTAGTTTAGTTTAGTTTTAGTTAGGAGTTTAGAGTTTTAGCTTAGAGTCTTAGCTTAGATATATAGTTAGAGTTGAAGTTTAGTTTAGTTATAGTTAAGAATTTAGTTTTTAGCTTAGAGTCATAGTTTAGAGTTTTTGTTAGAGTTCTAGTTTAGTTTAGTTAAGAGTTTAGAGTTTTATCATAGAGTCATAGCTTAGAGTTTATTGTTGAAGTTGAAGTTTTAGTTTAGTCATAGTTAAGAATTTAGACTTTTTAGCTTAGAGTCTTAGCTTAGAGTTTTACTTAGAGTTCTAGTTTAGTCTAGTTTTAGTTAAGAGTTTAGAGTTTTATCTTAGAGTCTTAGCTTAGAGTTTTTGTTGAAGTTCTAGTTTAGTTTAGTTAAGAGTTTTGAGTTCTACCTTAGAGTCTTAGCTTAGAGCTTTACTTAGAGTTGAAGTTTAGTTTAGTTATAGTTAAGGGTTTAGAGTTTTAGCTTGGAGTCTTAGCTTAGAGTTTTTAGTTAGAGTTCTAGTTTAGTTTAGTTTTAGTTAATAGTTTAGAGTTTTAGCTTAGAGTCTTAGCTTAGAGTTTTTGTTAGAGTTGAAGTTTAGTTTAGTAATAGTTAAGAGTTTAGAGTTTTGGCTTAGAGTCTTAGCTTAGAGTTTTGTTAGAGTTCTAGTTTAGTTTAGATATAGTTAAGCGTTTGGAGTTTTACCTTCGAGACTTAGCTTAGAGTTTTAGTTTAGTTTAGTTTTAGTTAAGAGTTTAGAGTTTTTAGCTTAGAGTCTTAGCTTAGAGTTTTTGTTAGAGTTCTAGTTTAGTTTAGTTTTAGTTAAGAGTTTGGTGTTTTACCTTAGAGTCATAATTTAGAGTTTTACTTAAAGTTATGGTTTGGTTAAGTTTTAGTTAAGAGTTTAGAGTTTTAGCTTAGAGTCTTAGCTTAGAGTTTTTGTTAGAGTTCTAGTTTAGTTTAGTTTTAGTTAAGAGTTTAGAGTTTTTAGCTTAGAGTCTTAGCTTATAGTTTTTATTGAAGCTCTAGTTTAGTTTTAGTTAAGAGTTTATAGTTTTAGCTTAGAGTCTTAGCTTAGAGTTTTTGTTAGAGTTTTAGTTTAGTTTAGTTTTAGTTAGGAGTTTAGAGTTTTAGCTTAGAGTCTTAGCTTAGAGTTATAGTTAGAGTTGAAGTTTAGTTTAGTTATAGTTAAGAATTTAGTTTTTAGCTTAGAGTCATAGTTTAGAGTTTTTGTTAGAGTTCTAGTTTAGTTTAGTTAAGAGTTTAGAGTTTTATCATAGAGTCTTAGCTTAGAGTTTTTGTTGAAGTTGAAGTTTTAGTTTAGTCATAGTTAAGAATTTAGACTTTTTAGCTTAGAGTCTTAGCTTAGAGTTTTACTTAGAGTTCTAGTTTAGTCTAGTTTTAGTTAAGAGTTTAGAGTTTTATCTTAGAGTCTTAGCTTAGAGTTTTTGTTGAAGTTCTAGTTTAGTTTAGTTAAGAGTTTTGAGTTCTACCTTAGAGTCTTAGCTTAGAGCTTTACTTAGAGTTGAAGTTTAGTTTAGTTATAGTTAAGGGTTTAGAGTTTTAGCTTGGAGTCTTAGCTTAGAGTTTTTAGTTAGAGTTCTAGCTTAGTTTAGTTTTAGTTAAGAGTTTAGAGTTTTACTTTAAAGTCATAGCATAGAGTTTTATTTGGAGTTCTGGTTTAGTTTAGTTTTAGTTAAGAGTTTTGAGTTTTACCTTAAAGTCTTAGATTAGAGTTTTAGTTAGGGTTGAAGTTTCGTTTAGTTTAGTTACAGTTAAGATTTTATAGTTTTAGCTTAGAGTCTTAGCTTAGAGTTTTAGTCAGAGGTTTAGCCTAGAATCATAGCTTAGAGATTTAGTTAGAGTTGAAGTTTAGTCTAAACTAGCATAGCCACAAAATTACACAATATTGCATAGAAATACCAAAACCATAGGTTAGATTAGGTTAGGTTAGGTTAGAGGTTACGTTTCTCCACGTTTAAGTTAGGTTAGATTAGGTTAGCTTATCATGAGCGCTCATGATAAGCTAACCTAATCTAACCTAACTTAAACGTGGAGAAACCTAACCTCTAACCTAACCTAACCTAATCTAACCTATGGTTTTGGTATTTCTATGCAATATTGTGTAATTTTGTGGCTATGCTAGTTTAGACTAAACTTCAACTCTAACTAAATCTCTAAGCTATGATTCTAGGCTAAACCTCTAAGCTATAATTCTTAACTATAACTAAACTAAACAATAACTCTAACTAAAACTCTAAGCTAAGACTCTAAGCTAAAACTATAAACTCTTAACTGTAACTAAACTAAACGAAACTTCAACCCTAACTAAAACTCTAATCTAAGACTTTAAGGTAAAACTCAAAACTCTTAACTAAAACTAAACTAAACTAGAACTCCAAATAAAACTCTAAGCTATGACTTTAAAGTAAAACTCTAAACTCTTAACTAAAACTAAACTAAGCTAGAACTATAACTAAAACTCTAAGCTGCTCATGATAAGCTAACCTAATCTAACCTAACTTAAACGTGGAGAAACCTAACCTCTAACCTAACCTAATCTAACCTATGGTTTTGGTATTTCTATGCAATATTGTGTAATTTTGTGGCTATGCTAGTTTAGACTAAACTTCAACTCTAACTAAATCTCTAAGCTATGATTCTAGGCTAAACCTCTAAGCTATAATTCTTAACTATAACTAAACTGAACAATAACTCAAACTAAAACTCTAAGCTAAGACTCTAAGCTAAAACTATAAAATCTTAGCTGTAACTAAACTAAACGAAACTTCAACCCTAACTAAAACTCTAATCTAAGACTTTAAGGTAAAACTCAAAACTCTTAACTAAAACTAAACTAAACTACAACTCCAAATAAAACTCTATGCTATGGCTTTAAAGTAAAACTCTAAACTCTTAACTAAAACTAAACTAAGCTAGAACTCTAACTAAAAACTCTAAGCTAAGACTCCAAGCTAAAACTCTAAACCCTTAACTATAACTAAACTAAACTTCAACTCTAAGTAAAGCTCTAAGCTAAGACTCTAAGGTAGAACTCAAAACTCTTAACTAAACTAAACTAGAACTTCAACAAAAACTCTAAGCTAAGACTCTAAGATAAAACTCTAAACTCTTAACTAAAACTAGACTAAACTAGAACTCTAAGTAAAACTCTAAGCTAAGACTCTAAGCTAAAAACTCTAAATTCTTAACTGTAACTAAACTAAACTAAAACTCTAAGCTAAGTCTCGAAGGTAAAACTCCAAACGCTTAACTATATCTAAACTAAACTAGAAATCTAACAAAACTCTAAGCTAAGACTCTAAGCCAAAACTCTAAACTCTTAACTATTACTAAACTAAACTTCAACTCTAAATAAATCTCTAAGCTATGATTCTAGGCTAAACCTCTAAGCTATAATCTTAACTATAACTAAACTGAACAATAACTCAAACTAAAACTCTAAGCTAAGACTCTAAGCTAAAACTATAAACTCTTAAATGTAACTAAACTAAACGAAACTTCAACCCTAACTAAAACTCTAATCTAAGACTTTAAGGTAAAACTCAAAACTCTTAACTAAAACTAAACTAAACTAGAACTCCAAATAAAACTCTAAGCTATGACTTTAAAGTAAAACTCTAAACTCTTAACTAAAACTAAACTAAGCTAGAACTCTAACTAAAACTCTAAGCTGCTCATGATAAGCTAACCTAATCTAACCTAACTTAAACGTGGAGAAACCTAACCTCTAACCTAACCTAACCTAATCTAACCTATGGTTTGGTATTCTATGCAATATTGTGTAATTTTGTGGCTATGCTAGTTTAGACTAAACTTCAACTCTAACTAAATCTCTAAGCTATGATTCTAGGCTAAACTCTAAGCTATAATTCTTAACTATAACTAAACTGAACAATAACTCAAACTAAAACTCTAAGCTAAGACTCTAAGCTAAAACTATAAAATCTTAGCTGTAACTAAACTAAACGAAACTTCAACCCTAACTAAAACTCTAATCTAAGACTTTAAGGTAAAACTCAAAACTCTTAACTAAAACTAAACTAAACTAGAACTCCAAATAAAACTCTATGCTATGGCTTTAAAGTAAAACTCTAAACTCTTAACTAAAACTAAACTAAGCTAGAACTCTAATTAAAAACTCTAAGCTAAGACTCCAAGCTAAAACTCTAAACCTTAACTATAACTAAACTAAACTTCAACTCTAAGTAAAGCTCTAAGCTAAGACTCTAAGGTAGAACTCAAAACTCTTAACTAAACTAAACTAGAACTTCAACAAAAACTCTAAGCTAAGACTCTAAGATAAAACTCTAAACTCTTAACTAAAACTAGACTAAACTAAAACTCTAAGTAAAACTCTAAGCTAAGACTCTAAGCTAAAAACTCTAAATTCTTAACTATGACTAAACTAAAACTTCAACTTCAACAAAAAACTCTAAGCTATGACTCTATGATACAGCTCTAAACTCTTAACTAAACTAAACTAGAACTCTAACAAAAACTCTAAACTATGACTCTAAGCTAAATTCTAAATTCTTAACTATAACTAAACTAAACTTCAACTCTAACTATAACTCTTAGCTAAGACTCTAAGCTAAAACTCTAAACTCCTAACTAAAACTAAACTAAACTAAAACTCTAACAAAAACTCTAAGCTAAGACTCTAAGCTAAAACTATAAACTCTTAACTAAAACTAAACTAGAGCTTCAATAAAAACTATAAGCTAAGACTCTAAGCTAAAACTCTAAACTCTTAACTAAAACTAAACTAAACTAGAACTCTAACAAAAACTCTAAGCTAAGACTCTAAGCTAAAATTCTAAACTCTTAACTAAAACTTAACCAAACTATAACTTTAAGTAAAACTCTAAATTATGACTCTAAATTAAAACACCAAACTCTTAACTAAAACTAAACTAAACTAGAACTCTAACAAAACTCTAAGCTAAGACTCTAAGCCAAAACTCTAAACTCTTAACTAAAACTAAACTAAACTAAAACTCTAAGCTAAGTCTCGAAGGTAAAACTCCAAACGCTTAACTATATCTAAACTAAACTAGAACTCTAACAAAACTCTAAGCTAAGACTCTAAGCCAAAACTCTAAACTCTTAACTATTACTAAACTAAACTTCAACTCTAACAAAAACTCTAAGCTAAGACTCTAAGCTAAAACTCTAAACTATTAACTAAAACTAAACTAAACTAGAACTTCAACAAAAACTCTAAGCTATGACTCTATGATACAACTCTAAACTCTTAACTAAACTAAACTAGAACTCTAACAAAAACTCTAAACTATGACTCTAAGCTAAAAACTAAATTCTTAACTATAACTAAACTAAACTTCAACTCTAACTATAACTCTAAGCTAAGACTCTAAGCTAAAACTCTAAACTCCTAACTAAAACTAAACTAAACTAAAACTCTAACAAAAACTCTATGCTAAGACTCTAAGCTAAAACTATAAACTCTTAACTAAAAACTAAACTAGAGCTTCAATAAAAACTATAAGCTAAGACTCCAAGCTAAAAACTCTAAACTCTAAACTAAAACTAAACTAAACTAGAACTCTAACAAAAACTCTAAGCTAAGACTCTAAGCTAAAATTCTAAACTCTTAACTAAAACTTAACCAAACTATAACTTTAAGTAAAACTCTAAATTATGACTCTAAGCTAAAAACTAAATTCTTAACTAAAACTAAACTAAACTAGAACTCTAACAAAAACTCTAAGCTAAGACTCTAAGCTAAAAACTCTAAACTCTTAACTAAAACTAAACTAAACTAAAACTCTAAGCCAAGTCTCGAAGGTAAAACTCCAAACGCTTAACTATATCTAAACTAAACTAGAACTCTAACAAAACTCTAAGCTAAGACTCTAAGCCAAAACTCTAAACTCTTAACTATTACTAAACTAAACTTCAACTCTAACTAAATCTCTAAGCTATGATTCTAGGCTAAACCTCTAAGCTATAATTCTTAACTATAACGAAACTAAACAATAACTCTAACTAAAACTCTAAGCTAAGACTCTAAGCTAAAACTATAAACTCTTAACTGTAACTAAACTAAACGAAACTTCAACCTAACTAAAACTCTAATCTAAGACTTAAGGTAAAACTCAAAACTCTTAACTAAAACTAAACTAAACTAGAACTCCAAATAAAACTCTAAGCTATGACTTTAAAGTAAAACTCTAAACTCTTAACTAAAACTAAACTAAGCTAGAACTCTAACTAAAACTCTAAGCTGCTCATGATAAGCTAACCTAATCTAACCTAACTTAAACGTGGAGAAACCTAACCTCTAACCTAACCTAACCTAATGGTATTTCTATGCAATATTGTGTAATTTTGTGGCTATGCTAGTTTAGACTAAACTTCAACTCTAACTAAATCTCTAAGCTATGATTCTAGGCTAAACCTCTAAGCTATAATTCTTAACTATAACTAAACTGAACAATAACTCAAACTAAAACTCTAAGCTAAGACTCTAAGCTAAAACTATAAAATCTTAGCTGTAACTAAACTAAACGAAACTTCAACCCTAACTAAAACTCTAATCTAAGACTTTAAGGTAAAACTCAAAACTCTTAACTAAAACTAAACTAAACTAGAACTCCAAATAAAACTCTATGCTATGGCTTTAAAGTAAAACTCTAAACTCTTAACTAAAACTAAACTAAGCTAGAACTCTAACTAAAAACGCTAAGCTAAGACTCCAAGCTAAAACTCTAAACCTTAACTATAACTAAACTAAACTTCAACTCTAAGTAAAGCTCTAAGCTAAGACTCTAAGGTAGAACTCAAAACTCTTAACTAAACTAAACTAGAACTCTAACAAAAACTCTAAACTATGACTCTAAGATAAAATCTAAACTCTTAACTAAAACTAGACTAAACTAGAACTCTAAGTAAAACTCTAAGCTAAGACTCTAAGCTAAAAACTCTAAATTCTTAACTATGACTAAACTAAAACTTCAACTTCAACAAAAAACTCTAAGCTATGACTCTATGATACAAACTCTAAACTCTTAACTAAACTAAACTAGAACTCTAACAAAAACTCTAAACTATGACTCTAAGCTAAAAACTAAATTCTTAACTATAACTAAACTAAACTTCAACTCTAACTATAACTCTAAGCTAAGACTCTAAGCTAAAACTCTAAACTCCAAACTAAAACTAAACTAAACTAAAACTCTAACACAAACTCTAAGCTAAGACTCTAAGCTAAAACTATAAACTCTTAACTAAAACTAAACTAGAGCTTCAATAAAAACTATAAGCTAAGACTCTAAGCTAAAAACTCTAAACTCTTAACTAAAACTAAACTAAACTAGAACTCTAACAAAAACTCTAAGCTAAGACTCTAAGCTAAAATTCTAAACTCTTAACTAAAACTTAACCAAACTATAACTTTAAGTAAAACTCTAAATTATGACTCTAAGGTAAAACACCAAACTCTTAACTAAAACTAAACTAAACTAGAACTCTAACAAAAACTCTAAGCTAAGACTCTAAGCTAAAAACTCTAAACTCTTAACTAAAACTAAACTAAACTAAAACTCTAAGCTAAGTCTCGAAGGTAAAACTCCAAACGCTTAACTATATCTAAACTAAACTAGAACTCTAACAAAAACTCTAAGCTAAGACTCTAAGCCAAAAACTCTAAACTATTAACTACTACTAAACTAAACTTCAACTCTAAATAAATCTCTAAGCTATGATTCTAGGCTAAACCTCAAAGCTATAATTCTTAACTATAACTAAACTAAACAATAACTCTAACTAAAACTCTAAGCTAAGACTCTAAGCTAAAACTATAAACTCTTAACTGTAACTAAACTAAACGAAACTTCAACCCTAACTAAAACTCTAATCTAAGACTTTAAGGTAAAACTCAAAACTCTTAACTAAAACTAAACTAAACTAGAACTCCAAATAAAACTCTGAGCTTTGACTTTAAAGTAAAACTCTAAACTCTTAACTAAAACTAAACTAAGCTAGAACTCTAACTAAAACTCTAAGCTGCTCATGATAAGCTAACCTAATCTAACCTAACTTAAACGTGGAGAAACCTAACCTCTAACCTAACCTAACCTAATCTAACCTATGGTTTTGGTATTTCTATGCAATATTGTGTAATTTTGTGGCTATGCTAGTTTAGACTAAACTTCAACTCTAACTAAATCTATAAGCTATGATTCTAGGCTAAACCTCTAAGCTATAATTCTTAACTATAACTAAACTGAACAATAACTCAAACTAAAACTCTAAGCTAAGACTCTAAGCTAAAACTATAAAATCTTAGCTGTAACTAAACTAAACGAAACTTCAACCCTAACTAAAACTCTAATCTAAGACTTTAAGGTAAAACTCAAAACTCTTAACTAAAACTAAACTAAACTAGAACTCCAAATAAAACTCTATGCTATGGCTTTAAAGTAAAACTCTAAACTCTTAACTAAAACTAAACTAAGCTAGAACTCTAACTAAAAACTCTAAGCTAAGACTCCAAGCTAAAACTCTAAACCCTTAACTATAACTAAACTAAACTTCAACTCTAAGTACAGCTCTAAGCTAGGACTCTAAGGTAGAACTCAAAACTCTTAACTAAACTAAACTAGAACTTCAACAAAAACTCTAAGCTAAGACTCTAAGATAAAACTCTAAACTCTTAACTAAAACTAGACTAAACTAGAACTCTAAGTAAAACTCTAAGCTAAGACTCTAAGCTAAAAACTCTAAATTCTTAACTATGACTAAACTAAACTTCAACTTCAACAAAAACTCTAAGCTATGACTCTATGATACAACTCTAAACTCTTAACTAAACTAAACTAGAACTCTAACAAAAACTCTAAACTATGACTCTAAGCTAAAAACTAAAGTCTTAGCTATAACTAAACTAAACTTCAACTCTAACTATAACTCTAAGCTAAGACTCTAAGCTAAAACTCTAAACTCCTAACTAAAACTAAACTAAACTAAAACTCTAACAAAAACTCTAAGCTAAGACTCTAAGCTAAAACTATAAACTCTTAACTAAAACTAAACTAGAGCTTCAATAAAAACTATAAGCTAAGACTCTAAGCTAAAAACTCTAAACTCTTAACTAAAACTAAACTAAACTAGAACTCTAACAAAAACTCCAAGCTAAGACTCTAAGCTAAAATTCTAAACTCTTAACTAAAACTTGACCAAACTATAACTTTAAGTGAAACTCTAAATTATGACTCTAAGGTAAAACACCAAACTCTTAACTAAAACTAAACTAAACTAGAACTCTAACAAAACTCTAAGCTAAGACTCTAAGCTAAAAACTCTAAACTCTTAACTAAAACTAAACTAAACTAAAACTCTAAGCTAAGTCTCGAAGGTAAAACTCCAAACGCTTAACTATATCTAAACTAAACTAGAACTCTAACATAACTCTAAGCTAAGACTCTAAGCCAAAACTCTAAACTCTTAACTATTACTAAACTAAACTTCAACTCTAACAAAAACTCTAAGCTAAGACTCTAAGCTAAAACTCTAAACTATTAAATAAAACTAAACTAAACTAGAACTTCAACAAAAACTCTAAGCTAAGACTCTAAGCTAAAAACTCTAAACTCTTAACTAAAACTAAAATAAACTAGAACTCTATCAAAAACTCTAAGCTAAGACTCTAAGCTAAAATTCTAAACTCTTAACTATAACTAAACTAAACTAGAACTCTAACAAAAACTCTAAGCTAAGACTCTAAGCTAAAACTCTAAACTCTTAACTAAAACTAAACTAAACTAGAACTCTAATTAAAACTCAAGTCTAAGCTAAAACTCTAAACTAAACTAGAACTTCAACAAAAAACTCTAAACTAAGACTCTAAGCTAAAACTCTAAACTCTTAACTAAAACTAAACTAAACTAGAACTCTAACAAAAACTTTAAGATAAGACTCTAAGCTAAAACTCTAAACTCTTAACTAAAACTAAACTAAACTAAAACTCTAAGCTAAGTCTCTAAGGTAAAACACCAAACTCTTAACTAAAACTAAACTAAACTAGAACTCTAACTGAAACTCAAAGGTAAAAACATCAAACACCTAACTAAAATTAAACTAAACTAGAACTCCAACAAAAAAACTCTAAGCTAAGACTCTAAGCTAAAACTCTAAACTCTTAACTAAAACTTAGCCAAACTAAAACTTTAAGTAAAACTCTAAGGTATGACTCTAAGCTAAAACTCTAAATTCTTAACTGTAACTAAACTAAACTTCAACTCTAACTAAAACTCTAAGTCTAAGCTAAAACTCTTAAACTAAACTAAACTAAACTAGAACTTTAACAAAAACTCTAACTAAAACTCTAAGCTAAGACTCTAAGGTAAAACTCTAAACTCTTAACTAAAACTAAACTAAAATAGAACTCTAACAAAAACTCTAAGCTAAGACTCTAAGCTAAAACTCGAAACTCTTAACTAAAACTTAACCAAACTACAACTTTAAGTAAAACTCTAAGCTATGACTCTGAGCTAAAACTCTAAATTCTTAACTGTAACTAAACTAAACTAAAACTCTAAGACTAAACGAAGCTAAGACTCTAAGCTAAAAACTCTAAACTCTTAACTAAAACTAAACTAAACTAAAACTCTAATTAAAACTCTAAGTCTAAGCTAAAACTCTTAAACTAAACTAAACTAAACTAGAACTTCAACAAAAACTCTAAACTAAGACACTAAGCTAAAAACACTAAACTCATAACTAAAACTAAACTAAACTAGAACTCTAACAAAAACTCTAAGCTGAGACTCTAAGCTAAAACTCTAAACTCTTAAGTAAAACTAAACTAAACTAAAACTCTAAGCTAAGTCTCTAAGGTAAAACTCCAAACTCTTAACTATAATAAACTAAACTAGAACTCTAACAAAAACTCTAAGCTAAGACTCTAAGCTAAAACTCTAAACTCCTAACTAAAACTAAACTAAACTAGAACTCTAACAAAAACTCTAAGCTAAGACTCTAAGCTAAAACTCTAAACTCTTAACTAAAACTAAACTAAACTAGAACTCTAATTAAAACTCTAAGTCTAAGCTAAAACTCTAAACTAAACTAGAACTTCAATAAAAAACTCTAAACTAAGACTCTAAGCTAAAAACTCTAAACTCTTAAATAAAACTAAACTAAACTAGAACTCTAACAAAAATTTTAAGATAAGACTCTAAGCTAAAACTCTAAACTCTTAACTAAAACTAAACTAAACTAAAACTCTAAGCTAAGTCTCTAAGGTAAAACATCAAACTCTTAACTGAAACTAAACTAAACTAGAACTCTAACAAAACTCAAAGGTAAAACATCAAACTCATAACTAAAATTAAACTAAACTAGAACTCTAACAAAAAAACTCTAAGCTAAGACTCTAAGCTAAAACTCGAAACTCTTAACTAAAACTTAGCCAAACTAAAACTTTAAGTAAAACTCTAAGGTATGACTCTAAGCTAAAACTCTAAATTCTTAAGTGTAACTAAACTAAACTTCAACTCTAACTGAAACTCTAAGTTAAGACTCTAAGGTAAAACTCTAAACTCTTAACTAAAACTAAACTAGAACTCTAACAAAAACTCTAAGCTATGACTCTAAGGTAAAACACCAAACTCTTAACTAAAACTAAACTAAACTAGAACTCTAACAAAAACTCTAAGCTAAGACTCTAAGCTAAAAAACTCTAAACTCTTAACTAAAACTAAACTAAACTAAAACTCTAAGCTAAGTCTCGAAGGTAAAACTTCAAACGTTTAACTATATCTAAACTAAACTAGAATTCTAACAAAAACTCTAAGCTAAGACTCTAAGCTAAAACTCTAAACTCTTAACTATTACTAAACCAAACTTCAACTCTAACAAATAACTCTAAACTAAGACTCTAAGCTAAAACTCTAAACTATTAAATAAAACTAAACTAAACTAGAACTTCAACAAAAACTCTAAGCTAAAAACTCTAAACTCTTAACTAAAACTAAAATAAACTAGAACTCTAACAAAAACTCTAAGCTAAGACTCTAAGCTAAAATTCTAAACTCTTAACTAAAACTAAACTAGAACTCTAACTAAAACTCTAAGCTAAGACTCTAAGGTAAAACACTAAACTCTTAACTAAAAGTAAACTAAACTAGAACTCTAACTGAAACTCAAAGGTAAAACATCAAATTCTTAACTAAAATTAAACTAAACTAGAACTCTAACAAAAACTCTAAGCTAAGACTCTAAGGTAAAACTCTAAACTCTTAACTAAAACTAAACTAAACTAGAACTCTAACAAAAACTCTAAGGTAAGACTCAGCTAAAACTCGAAACTCTTAACTAAAACTTAACCAAACTATAACTTTAAGTAAAACTCTAATTAAAACTCTAAGTCTAAGCTAAAACTCTAAACTAAAACTAAACTAAACTAGAACGTCAACAAAAACTCTAAACTAAGACTCTAAGCTAAAAACACTAAACTCTTAACTAAAACTAAACTAAACTCTTAACTAAAACTAAACTAAACTAGAACTCTAACAAAAACTCTAAGCTGAGACTCTAAGCTAAAACTCTAAACTCGTAAAACTAAACTAAACTAAAACTCTAAATTATGACTCTAAGGTAAAACTCCAAACTCTTAACTATAACTAAACTAAACTAGAACTCTAACAAAAACTCTAAGCTAAGACTCTAAGCTAAAACTCTAAACTCTTAACTAAAACTAAACTAAACAAAAACTCTAAGCTAAGACTCTAAGCTAAAACTCTAAATTCTTAACTGTAACTAAACTAAAATAAACTAGAACTCTAAATAAAACTCTAAGCTAAGACTCTAAGCTAAAAACTCTAAACTCTTAACTAAAACTAAACTAGAACTCTAACTAAAACTCTAAGCTAAGACTCTAAGCTAAAAAACTCTAAACTTTTAACTAAAGCTAAACCAAACTAAAACTCTAAGCTAAGTCTCTAAGGTAAAACTTCAAACTCTTACCTATAACTAAGTTGTGGGTGAAAAGGATGGGTACTTCAATTTGTAAAATGGGTTTAGAAGGGACATTAACAAAGGAACTTGCTCTGAAATGTCTTTTGAAAGGTATTTCTTGGTGTTGAGGTATCCAAAAAAGCTGTAAAGTATAATTGTGGGTGAAAACGATAGATGCTTCAAGTTGGAAAATGGGTTTAGAAATGACATTAAGAAAGAAGTTGCTCTGAAATGCCTTTTGAAAGGTATTGCTTGATGTTGAGGTATCCAAAAAGCTGTAAAGTATAGTTGTGGGTGAAAAAGAAGGGTACTTCAACTTGTAAAAATGGGTTAAGGAATGACATTAAGAAAGGAACTTGCTCTGAAATGCCTTTGAAAGGTATTTCTTGGTGTTGATGTATCCAAAAAGCTGTAAAGTATAGTTGTGGGTGAAAAAGATAAGTACTTCAAGTTGAAAAATGGGTTTAGGAGGGAAATTAAGAAAGTAACTTGCTCTGAAATGGTCTTTGAAAAGTATTTCTTGGTGTTGAGGTATCCAAAAAGCTGTAAAGTATAGTTGTGGGTGAAAAAGATCAGTACTTCAAGTTGGAAAATGGGTTTAGAAGGGACATTAAGAAAGTAACTTGCTTGTCTTAGTCGATTACGTCATTCTATGCCCATAAATGAATTCCCGTCATGACCTTCTGATAGGGTTCTACCGATTATGTAATCAATTTCCCAGAAATCCATTTGTCTTAGTTGATTACGTAGTTCTATGCCCATAAATGGATTCCCGTCATGACCTTCTGATATGGTTCTACCGATTATGTAATCAATTTCTCAGAAATCCATTTGTCCTAGTTGATTACGTCATTCTATGCCCATAAATGGATTCCCGTCATGACCGGCTGATAGGGTTCTACCGATTATGTAATCAATTTCTCAGAAATCCATTTGTCCTAGTTGATTACGTCATTCTATGCCCATAAATGGATTCCCGTCACGAGCTCCTTATAGGGTTCTACCGATTATGTAATCAATTTCTCGGGAATTCTCTCCCTTCGATTACGCAATCAATATATCTCTTCCCCACCTTTCCCTTAGAAACATCAAATTAATTCCCCTTTCTTGAATCAATAATTCCCCTTAGAAACAACAATTAATTCCCCTTAGAAACAACAATTAATTCCCCTTTCGTGAATCAATAATTCCCCTTAGAAACAACAAATTAATTCCCCTTTCTTGAATCAATAATTCCCCTTAGAAACAAAAAATTAATTCCCCTTTCGTGACATATCAATCAATCTTGACATCACCTGTCAGACATTATTAAACTTCGCCTGGAAACAATTTGATTAATGATTGACAGTACCTGTCAGACATTATTAAACTTTGCCCGGAAACAATTTGATTAATGACTGACTTTAGGTCATTGACGCCATTAACCACGTGTTCTCGCTAATGACTCTATGCCCAAATAAGGAGTCCCCGTGGGAGTCAATAAGGCATCTCTACTGTCGGTTCTCTCTTCTGAACTAAAAACCCCAATAACAAATTTTACTTTACTATGTTAGGAGACTTTGTACTTATGTGATGGCTAGCTTCATGTCTGTCTTAACTGCATTCAAGCCCCTCTCCCCCCTATTGTCTTTATCAAGTCCTTGATCAGTATATCCTTGATCAATAACTGAAACACGAACCTGGCTGTAGCAACACACTGCGATGCTGATACTTTAATAAATACATTAATAATTAATAAATTGATACTTTAATAAATTAAGTACTTTAATAAATACAAGAATTAACTGAAAAATTAAGAATTTTATTAATTTAAAACATCATTGAATGTAATAAACTTTGTTTCCACACACAATATCCTTATTACGAAGAATTTTAACATTAAAATTACAAATACAAAAGTAAAAATGATTACAATTACAAAAGTAAAAATGATTATTTTTTTCTCACATTAGACTAAATCCTAACTGTTTTGATACTTATGCTGAGGTTTTATAAACTAAAATCACATATTTCTTCATTATAATTTTTAACACGATAAAAATGATTATTCCTCTTATTTTTTTTTCGGTAATAATGATCGTTAAAACACAATTTAGGGTGGGAAAAATATTCTTGACTTTAAACTGATTTTGTTTTCATAGGCAGCGCAATCGCGCTGCCAAGTAAAGATCAATGTTGGCACAATGTATTATTTTTTTCCATAGACCAGGGAACTTCGTATCCAAGGAGTTGTCGTAGAATCATCGAAAAGGGCTCATTCGACTGGAAATTGGAATGGCTAGTGCCCTTTTTAATAGTCATAAGTGATCGGAAGGCAACTAACACCCCTTCCACGCCCACCATTTCCAAAAATACATCCAATCAAAATTTTTAGATAGCTATTTTGTTCGACATAGTTGATTTCTCTATAGAAATTATGTTTTGAGGAGGACACTCTCCCACATCCCTCAGGGCAAGTGTTTTAATTTATACCCTGGGGGCTTATAAGAACGATGTTGGCACAATGAATTAATTATTATTTTTTTTCCTTTGGACCAGGGCACTTTATATAGAAGAAGTTGTCGTAGATACTTTGAAAAGGGATCATTCAATCGGAAATCGGAGTGATTTGTGTCCTTTTTAATAGTCATAAGTGATCGGAAGGCAACTAACACCCCTTCCACGCCCACTATTTCCCGAAACACATCCAATAAAAATTTTGAGATAGCCATTTTGTTCAACGTAGTTTGAAAGTTTTGGAAATTAGGTTTATAAGGATGATAACCCACCCCCCAAGCCCTTAGGTCATACCCTGGGGGCATATAAGGTTTTTATAGAAAACGATGTTGTAGAAATTTCAAAAAGGGCTCATTCGATTGGAAATTGAAAGGGCTAGTGCCCTTTTTAATATTCGAAAGTGATTGAAGGGCAACTAACCCTCCTCTCACGCCCACCATTTCCCCAAACACATCCAATCAAATTTTTGAGATATCCATTTGGTTCAACGTAGTTGAAAGTTCGGAAATTTGGTCTTCGAGGATGATAAGCCCCTCAGGGCAAGGGTTGCAAGTTATGCCCTGGGGGCATATAAAGATTTTATGCAAAGTTTTGTCGTAAAAACTTCAAAAAGGGCTCATTTGATTGGAAACTGAAAGGGCTAGTGCCTTTTTTAATGGCCGAAAGTGAATTGAGAGGAACTAACTCCCCTCCCACGCCCACCATTTCCCCAATCACATTCAATCAAAGTTTAGAGATAGCCATTTTGTTCAACATAGTTGAAAGTTATGGAATTATGTATTTGAGGATGCTAAACCCCCCCCCCCCAAAGCCCCCAGGGCAAAGGTTGTAAGTTATGCCCTGGGGGCATATAAGGTTTTTATAGATAGCTTTGTCGTAGAGAACCTTCAAAAGGGGCTCATTCAATAAGAAATTGAGAGGGCTAGTGCCCTTTTTAATAGTCGAAAGTAATTGGAGGGTAACTAAACCCCCTTTCACGCCCATCATTTCCCCAAAAACATCCAATCAAAATTTTCAGACAGCCAATTTGTTTCAACATAGTTGAATATCTGGAAATTAGAACTAGACTCAGAGGACGAAAACCCCCCTCACGCCCATCATTTCCCCAAACACTTCCGATCAACATTTTGATATTGCCAATTGTTGAAGGTAGTTGAAGGGTCCGAAAATTATGTCTTTGAGTATGACGACCCCCACAACCCTCAGTGCTAAGGTTGTAAGCTATGCCCTGGGGCATAAAAGGTTTATATAGAAACCGCGGTCGTAAAAACTTCAAAAAAGCTTTTTTTTTGGAAATTGAGAGACCTATTGTCCTTTTTTATTAATAGTCTAAAGAAATCGGAGGGAGAATCGGAGGGAGAATTGAGAGGACTAGTGCCTTTTTTATTAGTCGAAAGTGATCAGAGGGCAAATGCCCCCCCCCACGCCTATCATTTCCCCAAACATTTCCAATCAAAATTTCAGTTTGCCATTTTGTTCAACGTATTAAAAGAGCTCATTCGTTTGGAAATTGAAAGGGCTAATGCCCTTTTTAACAGTCGAAAGTGTTCGGAGGGCAACTAATTCCCCACCCACGCCCACCTATTCCCCAAACACATCCAATCAAAATTTTGAGATAGGCATTTTGTTCAACGTGATTGAAAGGTTCACGAATTATGTATTTGAGGATGACCCCCCTCCCAGCAGCCCTCAGGGCAAGGGCTGTAAGTTATGCCCTGGGGGCAGGTAAGGTTTATATAGAAAGACTGATCGTATGTACTTCGGAGGGGGGCTCATTGGATTGGTAATCAGAATTTCTAGTGTCCTTTTTAAGATTGATAGTGATCGAAGGGTGGATACCCCCCCCCCCCCCACAGCCTCGTATTTTCACGACCACGGTAAGGAACATAATCGGAAATGGAATATTTGTTTACTACTACTGCTATTACAATTAATTACAACAGAATTAATTATCAAAATTAGTGGCATTTTTATTCGTCAAAAATTACTGTATACAAAACTTCGAATACCGTATCACAATATTCATCATTTACGCTGGATTATTAGTGCAAGTCGAAAAAAACTCCTTCAGGCAAACTTCAGAAGTATATTAGAACTGCGGGATGTGGCTATAGTTATCGTGAATGAAAATTAACTTATCCACTCTGTAGGGACTGAGGCCACTTCTCTTCTATGTAACTATCACAGTCACTATCAGGCTTACCACCAAAAATAGTCTTTTAGCGGGCACACCAGTCGCAGGAATAGACAATAACTTTCTGGCAAGTGCGGCAACGTACGAAACTTTAACGCGAGTGTGTCTCCAGAACTGATGAACGTCGCCGTCACCGTCGTCTTCAGTTTCTACCTATGTCTTTAAAAGGGTAAAGTATAGTGCAACTTGATTCTGGATTGTTTTCAGCTCTTCAAGGCTCCCTTCTAGAGGAGTCGGGAAGAAAGATGTCGGCACAATGTATTATTTTTTTTTTCTTTAGACCAGATCACTTCGTATCGAAGGAGTTGTCGTGGAAACTTTGAAAAGGGCTCATTCAATTAGAAATTGGATTGGCTAGTACCCTTTTTAATAGTCGAAAGTGATTGGAAGGCAACTAACACCCCCACCACGCCCGCCATTTTTTTGAAAACATTTGAAAGAAAATATTAAAATAAGTCAAATTCAAAACGAGCAGAAATTAATCTGAGTAGGGTTCTAAACCCTATTCTTTCTAAAACCCAGAATGTAATTTGTACTTTACTGAAAAAATTCTTTTAAATGTTTTCACTTTTATAACTTTAAGAGATCAAAAATTAATTAAGATTTTAAGGAATAAACATCAGCATATGTATTTTAAATTGACAATGCATATTTTTTCAGTAAATTCATTTCAATTTTTTTCAGTAAAGTGCAAATTATATTCTGGCTTTTATAAAGCATAGGCTTTACAACTCCACTCAGATTAATTTCTGCTCGTTTTCAGTTTGACTTATTTTAATTTCGGTATGTTTTGGGTTGACGTTAGGTTGACGGAGTGACGTTAAAACTTAAAACGAACAGAAATTATTCCGTATATAAAAGGGGCTGCCCCCTCCTCAACCCCTCGCTCTTTACGCTAAAGTTTTTATTGTTTTAGAAAACAAAGTTGTGAGACAGAGTCCAACAAAAAAAAAAAAACAACAAATAAACATGCTTCCGTGATCTTTCTTCTGGCAAAAAATGCAAAACTCCACATTTTTGCAGATAGGAGCTTGAAACTTATATAGCAGGGTTCTCTGATACTTTGAATCTAATGATATGATTTTCATTAAACTTCTATGACTTTTAGGGGGTTTTCGCCCCTTTTTTCAAAAATAAGGCAAATTTTTGTCAGGCACGTAACTTTGATCGGTAAGACGAAACTTGATGAAACTTACATTCTTTAAATCAGCATAAAAATCTGATTCTTTTGATGTATCTATTAGTATCAAAATTCCATTTTTTAGAGTTTCGGTTACTATTCAGCCGGGTCGCTCCGTATTTACAGTTCGTTACCACGAACTGTTTGAATACTGATTTGTGGTATATGTATGCTTGGTAGATTATTTGGTTCAATTTTTGTTCATTTTTGGTTTAATGGAGTTCTTTAATTTTTTTTTTTTTTGAAAAACGTATTTTGTGCAAAAAGTTTTTTTGATTAATTAAATATAAACGTCCATGTTCGTAGTTTGTGGATGCTCTTTCAGAATTAACTACGCTTTGTCAAAATACAAAGTTTGCTTTTAAAAGCCATTGTGTATTACAAATGCTGCTTTTAGATTTGTTTGTGTGTCTAAATTTACAATAATTTAACTGCTGATTTACATAAAGGGAAACGCCATCTATTTCACTGGCCTTGATAGAGGTCACAGATCTCTCAAAACTATCTGGCCTTCTTTATTTTTATTTTCTTAAGATACCGGAGTTAGTAAGTTGCTATCACAACTTAAGGTTCGCTTGGGGCTTCCATCTCTCATACTGTAAATATTTATTATTTCATAGTTAAGCTGTTTAAGGTCATTCCCTGTCTTATTAGCACCAATATTTAGGATTGTACCTATACAATCCTGAACTCTGAATTTGGTATTAAAAAGGAACATACCTTATATCAAAATTCATGTATATTTTTTTAAATTAATGGCGAAGTTCAAATTTCCTACTCCCGCTCGGACTGTAATTTTAGTTCTGTATTTTTAATCTCAAATCGAACGCAGAATCTTGTATCCATTCACTGAGATCGTACCTTGAGAAATTTGCGATCTTCATGTCATATTTAACTGCAAATAATAATTCATTCCTGCTCATATCCTGCCTCAAATAACCCAAAATCTTGAAGGATTTAGGGGGATTTCGGGAATCAAGTTATTCCTTATTCGCTTTTATGAGCATTTTGGTAAACATTTTTTTTATTTTAAGCTTTTGGATTTGACCTTTTCCTCAGCCAAAACTTAAAAAAAACTTACAAAATCTGAAAAAAGTTTCTTAAGGAGGCCCGGGACGGTCAATTCATTTTGATCAAAAGCTTACGTCAATCGATTCATATGTGCTTCAATCAATCTTCAATCGACCCTTCAACCAACCCTTTAATCTTGACCAAAGCTAACTTTAGGCATTAATTTTAACTCACGGCCAGATTTTTAGTTTCAGTCCAGAGTCGGGTAATGAAGTGTCTACCATGTGTGAAATGCAGTCTAATACTGATTTGGCTTTTCTGGCATGTTCTTTGGTTGCGCTCAAGCGAAAACAAAAAGAAAATAGGAAACATCGTTGGTTTACAACTTCTTTTTCTGTTCGATCGCCTTGTACTTCCGGTTGACACTTTGGTTCTTAAAACAATAATTTTCTTTTTTAGTTCGAAAATTGTTTAATCTAGTTTCAATGTCTGTACCGTCCGCAATATCTTGTCAAATGCCACACTCACTCCTGTTATAATAGTCTCTACTTTTAAGTTTCGATAACTCAGGGCGATCCCGATACAACTATATTAATAAACAGATAAACTCGCGTTCCGCATTTTGCTTACTTCCGATGTGTCTTTCATTGTTGTTGGCGTGTGACTGACTGACGTAATTCTTGAACAAAATTAGTCTAGACGATCGATCACCGTCGTGAACCCCTTGATTCATTCAAACTTTCCATTAATCACCGTCAACGCTTGACTCAAGCGTCAAACAGGTTCCTAGACGGTCAATCATGCTTGAATCAATCGATTGACAGAAGCTTTTGATCAAAATGATTAACCGTCTCGGGCACTATATATAAATAATATAACAGTAAAATCGCGGCTCTAATTTTTGGCTAATACATTCTCGGCACGTACAAACAGCTCATCCCGTTTAATCTGCCATCAGCGGTCCAGTGTATATTACCCTGGAACACGTATTCTCGCAGAAACTTTCTCAAAATGCTTTTGAAACCAACTCGAGACTTCGAAGCCTATTGGTAATTCCTAAAAACATCTAATAATAACATTGCACTACTAATTACGAGTTTCTGTATATGCTTTGGAATACATTAATTTAAAATTAGATTCTTAAAAATTTAGTGTTACAAAGGTGAAGCCACGTTTCGCGTTCAAGAGAAATCTGACATGTCTACCCGTGATAAAAATCGAATATCGCTTATGTTTATACATGTTTAAATGTTTTCCGGAGCACTTGCATCTCGGTCCGGGTTTGTATAATGGTTGAGAGAAAGAATGATCATACTGTATTATATTTGTATACAGTGGTCTGGGGCCTCCTTTACAGAATATAATTCCAGTTAAATGGCAATAAAAAGGTATAACTACACTGGCGAAAACCAAAGTGAGCATAAAGTCCTAGCTTAAAACCTACAAAAAGCCAAAATCAGTGGAACATCTGTACGAAATATTGGGTCTAATAAAACATCAAAAAGGGGAAATAGGGTATTATCTTCTTAAATTGACCCCAGGCACCCACCCATTTCTTCAAAAATAAAAATTTAGTGGATTGAAGTATAATTTTCACTATTTTGACCAGAAAAATGCACTTATAATCCAGACATGAGTGCCAGCTCATAAAAATTAAGGAGTGGAAGAAGGTCTTTTTCTTTGTTAAAGAATGAAGACACAACAAAATTATTTCTCAAAATCTATAGAGTTGGACGATTTTACTTTTTTTTTTCTGTTTTTTTTTTTTAGGGAAATTACCCCCAAAACACTGCTATCATGGTGTAGAGTAAGTGTCACTCTACCACCTTAAGTGACACGTCTGAATCAGGGTAAAGTATGACCCAAGTTCTTAATCAGCTCTTTATAGTCCACCTTTGACATTTTTTTTCTTTTACTTATTTATGATTTCAATCATTATATTCTTTCGTAGATGGGCACAATGCTGAATTTATGCTATTAATCAAGTTACCTCAAACCTTCTAAGCTTTAAAAACTTTCAGTGCAACTTTGTATGTCCAAATATTCCCAAAAGACGCAAAATCAAATTTATGTGGCTCACAAAGTCTATAAACTTGATTGATTGTCAACTATTACAGGAAATTTTTCAACCTGTCGCTACAGATCACAGGATGCTTACAAGTAAACTTTACATTGTTGATCAAATTTCTTGAGCTTAGTATACTTTACACGTCTTCCTTCAAATTTTTAAATCGAACGGTTTAATCATACTTAACAAAACATGGACGGATTATTTTGTAATATTCACAAACAAATGGCTCGTTTTAACATATATGTCTTCGGTGATTCCGGATGAATATTCTACAAGTTCGAAAATACGTTGGCTTTCCATTTTTGATCTCTTTTGAGGTTACTACACGTCCTTATTTGTGTATTGTAATTGTACCGTAAGCCGTTTTTTCCACTGGAATACCAAGCTTATCATTGTGACATGATAAAAAGACGTTCAAAATGTTGACAGACAAACAGACATTGACACACTCCTGCAAAGGCGAAATATGAATTTAGTTTTCTATTTGTCTCTTCTTGGTCCTATTTGTAAAAGGTTCTGTAATTCATTTTTGATCGCAAATCATAATAGTTTACATTTACTGCATCAGTTTTATTTGATTGCTTAGTTGGTATGGCGAATTACTTTCCAGAGGGCGCAGCCTGTCCAATAATTTGAAATTGAATATAATCTGACCTAGTTAAACCGTAACAGAACTGAATTGTCCTAGAATGCCTTAGAACAAAGGGAGGTTTTGGCGACTTGGAAAGAAGATCTACAATTACTTTCCATGAGTTTCCATGGATGAAAACAAAGAAGAATAACCTTCCATTGAGGTTTTTGCAACTTTGAAAGGCTTTCCACTTTTCCGGAAAGTGAGTCAAGACAGGTCATAGAACTGGAGCTGAAACCATATTTTCGGCATAACTTTCAAACAGGCTAAAAAACGTGGAAGACCATGGTTAGGTTTGTGAAAGATTTTTTTTTGGCAAAATTGAAGAGGGCCAGTTTCTTTACATAAGTGAAGATAAGCTAAACAGCCATAGCTGACACATTCCACAATGTTTCATGCTCCAAGCACAGTCTTCGCTTGCCACCTTCTCATTTTGGCTTTCCAATGGTTTTTAAGATGTCCGACTGAGTAGGAAAGTATTCTGGGAATCTCGCAGAAACTACCCTTAAGGGCTAGGCACACGTAGCTGATTTCGGGAACCGATTTCAGCATCAGTGGACAAACGATAGCGGTAAGAAAACTTTGTTGAAAGAAGAATTTATTGCGCAAAAATTTCAAAACAAAAAATCATGGACACAAATAGTCAACTGGAGTCTAATCTCAGTTTAGTTCTCAGCTCAGTAGTGGGGTCTTTCCCTATAGATACCTCTGGCTGACTATTTATATGCATCCCTATTTTTTTTTTTGTGATGATCCTGATGAAAATCAGCGCTGATTTTGTAAATCGACGCCGAAAACTAGAAAATTTTTCAAGCTCAGATGGACGTCAATTTCTTTTAAAATCGGCGCTGATTTGGAAATCAGTTCCCGAAATCAGCTACGTGTGCCCAGCCCATTAAGGGAAATATGTTCAAAACAACTACTAACAAAAAGTTCGATATTCCTGTACGCCATCTATGCAAGATCGATGGAGCAACGCCATACTACTGCAAAGGCAAAACGGAACTTATTTCTCCATCTTTTTCTTCCTGATTAAGTTTGTATTAGATTTAACTGTACAACTATAATTCATTAAAACTCATTATGGTTAGAATTCGCCACATGAGTTGCACTTGATTGCTTTTTTAGAACTGCAAACGTTCTTTATACAGCTAGTAGCACAAGCTGTACAGCAATTGGAGAAACATCAAGTCTTCCTCTATGTATGCTTTATCTAATTGTTGAAATCTACCAACCAGGGAGAATATTTCTGCTTACATCAGCCATTGAAAAGAAAACTTTTCAGTGGCTGAAAAGTCTTTCAGTGGCCGGAAGACACCAGCCACTTTTCCTCCCCTGAAAAGTATTTCACACAAAAAGAAGAAAGAAAAGGGAACACGAACATAAGACCTCATTCATTTTTGACGGAAATAAAAATTAGCGCACATTCAAATAGCTGAGACGTTTATTATATGACTTGTAGTAATAAATACAATTGCTGAGCATTGAAGTCTCTTATGTCAGCACAACAGCTGACATTCAAATTTTTCAGCACAATAACAAAAACTGAAAATGATTGACACCACTAGAACGAAAGCAAATAGCCAATTAGTTTTTACTGTTTATCTTTTGGAAAAAAAGGAATAGGAAAAAAAGGCTAAAATACAAACTATTGACTTTTTTCTGTTTTATGCTTTTGTTTTTTTCATCAAAAACGTGAGAAATAACTATATTTTTTTTCAAGAGTTTTTGAACTCCTGTGTTTCTCTTCCTTCTTTTAACATTCAAAATTTAGAGAGTATCATTTGCTTATCTTTAATAAGCAATCTTATTACTTCTTAATTAAATTTCCTTAATAATTTTCCTTAATAATTCTATTTTCGACTTGACCTTGGACTAATTAATTATATCTTAAATGAATGTATTTTATGATACTTGTAAAGTATTGTATTATTCAATTATTGTTTTTCAAACAATTTTAAAGCTAATAGAATAGAAAAAAAGGTAAATAACAGTTTTAAAAAGATAGGAAACTGAATGAGACAGAACTAAATGAATATAGCTCTATACAGAAATAAAGCTAGTTAGCTTATGGTGGCACGGGTGACACCTAGTGTTTTAAAGTCTTTACACCTTACTGAAAGAAATTATATCGCCCATCGCCTTCATTTAAATTTTAATTAATAGCTTTATGTCTTGAAAATTAATAAAAACACTTTTTCCACAAAACAAGCTTTTAAAAGAAAAGTAAAGAACTCCACTAACCCAAAAATAGGAAGAAATAAAATCGAATAATTTACCATGCGTAAAACTACCACAAATTACCATCAATAAATAAGTGAACCCAATATTACGCCCCTCCTGAATATTACGCTTTTTACGCTTAAGTTTAATTTGGAACTTAAAAAAACTTATTATTCTAACTAAACGACCCATGTGTTTCAAGAGTCAACTTTACAAACTTTAGCAAAAAGAGCAAGATATTGAGGAGGGGGCAACTCCCCTCATGTACGGAATAATTTCTCTTCGATTTTATTTTTAATTTTGTTTCTTATTTTTAGTTGACAAAAAATTGTTTTTTTAAAATTTAATTTCTGATCGTTTTTCAAATATTGCCGGTATGTCTGGCTCACCCTTCATGAAAAATTTCCTCCCTCACGAAAAACTCTTCCGTGGAATGTTCCTCCTATCTAAAATAAATCTCCTCCGTAAAATTCCCCCAGGGCAATTCCCTATAAAATTCCTTCCGGAAAATTCTATCCTACCTGAAAATCCACCCCCCCGCCATAAATTTTTTGCCGAAGATACAGTCTGAAAAGTTCTCCTTAGCATACGTTCTTTTGAAAACGACTTAAATTTCTGAGCATTTCCCCCAATTATTCCAGAAATTTCACCTTCCATTGACATTTCCCCCCAGAAATCCGAAAACACCGAAAATAGCCTTCAGATAATTCCCCCGGAACAATTCCACATAAGAAATTGAGTTGGCAAAGAGATAGGAAGACAAATAAAAAGAATTTTTCATAGGAATACTGTCAAATCCCCCAGTCTAAAATTTTTCCTCAAATCCTCAGAAAATTTTGTCTCCCCATGAAAAATTCTCCATGTGGAAACCGACCCCAAGTACAAAATTCCCCCGACCCCAAAAAATATCTGTATAATTCCCATTAACAAACACTATCCGTGAGCAATGGGCACATTCCATAACTTACAACCATTTCCTCAAGGGCTGAGGGGGGTCATGTTCCCCCTAAGGATATATTTATTTGATATATCAAATATGGTGAACAAAATTACTATCTCAAAATTTTGATTGGGTAAATTTGGGGAAAAAAGGGACATAGGACGGGGCTAGTTTCATTTCAATCTTTTTGGTCACGTAAAAAGGGCACTAGAACGTGTATTTTCCAATTGAATGCATCCAAATCTCCTAGATACATTCCTCGAATGTATCTTCAAATCTTCTAGAGCCAGTATTTCGATATGATCACCCCTTAGAAAAAAAGAAAAAAGAAACAAACACTCATCTGTTATCTTTCTTCTGGAAAAAAAGGTATTTTCATATTTTTCTGTGCAGGAGCTTCAAACTTCGACAGTAGGGTTCTCTAACACGCTGAATCTGATAGTATGATTTTTTTTTAATAACGACGGTGTGATTTTAATTCATTGACTTTTAGGGGTGTTTCCCCCTTTTTAAGAGAATTAGGTAAATTTTCTCAGGCTCATAACTTTTGATGGTTATCACTAAAGTTGATGAATCTTATATATTTGGAATCAGCATAATAAGCTAGTTCTTGTGATGTAACTACTCAAATCTCAAAATTCCGTTTTTTAGAGTATCAATTATTATTGAGCGAGTCGCTCTTTAATTGCAGTTCGTTACCACGAACTAAATGATTTTCTTTCGAAGATATATGACTACTTGGACTGATGAGGAATTAACTTAGAATTTAATCTGTAGTTTATTTGACGACTCTGAAAATACATTGACAAAAAGAATATTTAAACACTTTTTGGGGTAAAATCGTCTCAAATTAGACACTTAAAAATACTAAACTTTTATATTCATTTACTCTTTGGTTACAAGGCAACAAAAAAGGTGCACATCCAGAAATATACCTTTCGCATACATTCAGATTTTAGTTGTTCTAGTTTGGGCCCTTAGTGACGGGTCAATATTAATTAATCATTTATTTAGGGCCTTCGAATAAAATCATAAATCACTCAATTAATTTCTTCAATAATTTTTTTCCGTTCTTCTTCTGTCCATTTTATTTTCATTATTTACCAAAATGAGTTAAAAACAAACAGATATTTAAAAAATTTCGTTTTAACAAAAGTAAACAATTAAGCTATTTTTTCAGCAGAGGAAAAAAAACTAACATATATTATAATGAATGATGCACAATGTATAACAGCAAATTGGACACAATGTATTATTTTTTTTTGACCATGGTGCTTTGTATAGAATATTTTGTTGTAAAAACTTCAGAAGGGGCTTACTTAATTTGAAATTGAAAGTTCTAGGGCCCATTCTGAAGAGTCAAAATATTTTGTGGGCAAATAGCCCCCTTTCCATGCAAATTGATTCCCCAAACAAATCCAATCAAAATTTTGACGGAGCAATTTTGTTCAACATAGTTCAAAGGTCCAAAAGCTGTGCCTTTTGGGAAGTCAGCCCCCCAAAACCTGATGACAAGGACTGCAAGTTATGCAATTCGCCCATTGTTTATATATGCTATAGGTTATTGAGAAAGATGTGAATTTTTGAACTTTTGTTTACAAAAAGAACAAATGACATTCAGGTAAACATTACAGAGAATGTTGAGGGGAGTGTAGAAATAAAAAAAAAAACTTTATGTTGATACAGGCTGCTAAAAGGGTGTTAGTCCGGAATGACTGCATATATTGATTTTGAACATTCAAGAAATAATGAGGGATGTGGTCTTTCGAGAGATATGAACGTTCAAGAAATAATTTGGTCTTCTGACCAAACAAACAATACTTTTTACGCTACTGGACTACTAATAGCGCTACTACAACAACTGCTACTGCTATTACTACTAATACTAAAACTGTTGATTCTTTAGCGAGCTCTGCCAAGGCTAAAAATATTGAAATGAAAATAAAAAAAAATATTGAGTGCAAAGTTTAACTAAATCAAAACAGGCTATGTGCAGACAGATTTTCAAAAGGGCATATCAACAATATTTTTGGAACGGCCTACCATAACAAGCTAAAACTTCCGGGACTTCATAAGGGGGAAGTTCAACTTAAAAAAGATACAACAAGGACATGCTACTATTGATATCAGCACTACTGCTACTATGGTTACTACTGCTACTACTAACACAAAACTACTATTGCTTCTTCTACTATGATATTAGTCCTATTAAAAGCAGATTGTCAAAAGGACGTATCTCAAGAGAGGATTTGGTTATTAATTTGGTATTTTCAGAGAATAATTAAAGAGGAAGATAAATTGACCAAAAGGCAATATGTCCACGCTGGCGCTAATACAACTACCACTGCTACTTTAAGTACTACTCCAACTACTGATACTACGACTACTACTAGTATTACTGCTCCAACTGCTACTTCTATTTCAACTTCTTGTAAGGCTAAGATTATTAAAATGAAACGGGTGTGAAAAGAAGGTCAAAAGTATGTATAAGCAATATTTTTGGAACGGTCTACCGCATCAAGATGACACTTCTGGGGCGTCATTAGGGGAAAGTTCAACTTGCAAAAAGGCAACATGTATATGTTATTACTGATATTAATACCGCTTCTACTACTGTTAGCCCTACTACTACTAATAATAATAAAACACTACTGCAGCAACTACTGCTCCTAATGCCAGCAGTACTACAATAAAAATAATTATATTCAGTCTAAGCATAAGAATGTTGAAATCTGAGAGAGTATTGAGGGGAGATTTGAATTAAATGAAAACAAACTATGAGCATGCAGATTTTTAAATGGACTTAAACCTGGACTTCAGTCAATATGTACAACTTACCACTAATACTACTACCACTGCTACTTTTACTAGTTTTTCTACTGCTACTACTACCATGGGCGTCCCGAGGGGGGGGGTACTTGCCGCCTCTCCAATGTTTTTGGGATTTGGTAAAATTTTCGGCGAAGGCGAAAATTTCCGCAGAAATATTGCAAAATTGCCAGAAATCTAGCAAAATTCTTTATTTCTGCAGAAAATTCGGCATAAATCAGGTAGCGATTCGGTAAAATTTACGAAGATCACCCCCCCCCCCCAATGAAATGAGTCTCGGGAAGCCCCTGCTACTACCACTACTAATACTAATGCTACTACTACTGCTACTATTACTGCTACAACTGTAAGTAAGTAAGTTTATTTGTAACCCGCAATATAAAATAAATGCGGAGTAAAAAAAGAAAAAAACAAAATAATATAATTCACTAGGAAATAAGAAGGAAAACACGACATAAATAACATAACAATATCCACTGAATCACTGATCTGGACAAAAATAAGTGAAAAGGTCACTCGCACGTATCTTCTTTGGAGTATTGGTCCTCAGATCCCTAGCGATTTTGTCAAGCAGCATTAGAGGGCCGAGAAGTCCAAAATGAAAAACAATCTTGTGATTTCTGTACCATCTTGTTTAATATAGCAGGATTTTACAATATTTTAATTAGCCTCTCCTTAGCTGAAGACTGTCTTTTTTTCCGCAGTAGAGACTGAAAACTGGAAAGAAAAAGAATACTAGGAGAACAAAAAACTATAGTAAAATTTACATAAGCCTCGGGGCTATACCTTCCTCTATTAGGCGAGATTTTACCATATGTGATGTGAATACACTGCTGACCACTAGCAACCAGAGACCAGCATGTAGTCGAAAGTGTATCAGAAAAAGTAATCCAAAGCCATTTCAACTTTGAGACACACTCAGTAGCATTGTGCCTGCATGTAAAGGAGGAGCAGGGTTAGAAATATTAAAACACAGAAACTCGCATTTTAAAGCATTTACAGAAAGTTCAATAATGCTTAAAGCATTAATCAGAACTTTTAGATTGTTTGTGAGGACTCACCTAGTAAGACTAACTAGCAGTATGTTATCAGCATAGATAATGTGACTAACAACAGCATTTTCTAAGAACACAGGAGGAGACAGAATTCACAAACAGTCCGCAAGAATAGTTTTAAAAATATATGGAGACTGCACATCACCTTGCCTGACTCCCTTCTTTACTGAGATAGCCTCGGATATATCAGACATCCATTTTCACCGAGCCACCGAGTTGAAATACCAATAATGAAGAACTTTTACTACGGAAGAATTGAGTCCTGCTCTAACTAAGCAATGAAGCGCTTGCGAATAAAGCGCCCGAAATATCAACCGAGCAAAAATAAAGTGACATTTTTTGCATTTTTGCCAAGACTAGCAACTGACCAAGTACATGATGGACTGGAGAACAACCAAAACCAGCTCTGAACCCAAATTGATAATCTGAAAAATCACATTTAGTCAAAATTTCAGGCAATACAGCATACTCGAACAGCTTGCTCATGAAGCAGGACACTGTAATTGGTCGATAACTGGAACACTGATCTGTGTCCTTTCTCTTTTTCAAAACTGATGTTACGATTCCCGAAAGAAAACTATCTGGAACTCAAGACTGGGCTAAACACATTTGGAATAGGAGCTGAATATGTGTTAAGAATAGTAGACACTTAATGGCTAAGGCATTGTAATACAGAACATCCATATCCAAAGAACTTTATTTCTTAACCCTCTTTAAAGCCCGATAGATATCACAACCAGATACTAACAATATATGGGCTTGCTGAAGAACTTGAAGAATAGTATTATGCATTAAGAAAGAAAACATGGACTGGATAGAATGATTAAAGGTAGAAAAAACACGAGTAAAATGAACAACAACATCACTGATTTTGATAATCGAAACGGTAGTAGGCACATTCTTGCTGCTAATAATTACATTGGACCAAGACTTCTGATCCGAGGGGCCATCCAAAGCATAAAGCCGGGCTTGACGCAAAGAAGATCTAAACTGACGTTTTGAATTAGCTTAATTTCAGACTTGGGCCAATCACAAGCAATGCAAAGGCGAAGCCAATAACTTCGCGCGTTGTTTAGTTTTATTCACATCTGGGCACACATTCCACAACGGTTTTCTGGTGCCGAATCTAACACGTTCAACAGAAACTGAAGCTGAAGCAGCTGGCTTCAAACAGTGCGCGAGCTTGTAATAGTAAAAATTTCAATCAATCTTAGCTGTCGGTGACTTTACAGAGGTTGGTAAAAGATGAAGAGGCACTTTCAGGCTTGACAATAACAAGCAAAGGACATAAAAATAAACTTCAGAACTTACTCGTTTCCAATTTGGCTTATCAAACCATTTATTATGGTTAGAAAAACGGTCTAATTGGTATTAATATCACCAACCACAATCTAACTTAATCCCTAATTAGTCACTCTTAGCAGAAGTATCCTGAGACGCTACAAAGACCCACAAAGGAAGATAGGGAAGGAATATTTTTACGATTGCATGGCATATAGACATTGATGAAGACCATATTACCGCACTTTATTGCCAGTAAATTATGGTCAGAAGATATAAGCTCAGGCTTATGAGCGAGGCGAGCTAAAGTTGCAAGGCCTCAAGAGGGTCGACCGCGAGTTTTTTTTTAGCTTCATTTGCAAACGAGTGGTGGGTGGGTGACCGTTTTGTATTGGCTTTAGTTAGAAAATGTTCCTGTAGAAAAACTATATCGTAATCAAGAAGCTCATCAATAAGAAGATCTTTTTCTTTGGTTCCATTAATATTAAGTGAAACACAGCGAAATCTATTGCAACTAGCAATCATTTCTTATCCTTCTTCAGAGCTGTTTTTAACACTGGGCATTCGAGACTATAAGAAACACCATTTCCCCCGCAGTTTGCGTAATTCAGGCTTTCAGCAAAAGGATTATCACGCGTGTTACAATGTCCAGTGGCGCACCGTGAACTTTTTTGATTAGTCGACGGGAATGGGGATTTACCGACATTATGGTTCGGCGATTGACAGCGGTATCATCTAGTAGGTAATTTAGGGAAAGGTCTAATTTTAAAAAGCTCGTATCCCAAACACAAACCATCATTTTTAGCTTTATTTAAGGCATTATCATCAAAAAATTCAAGGTGGAAGGATCTGGAACTTCCAATTTTAGTTGCATAAAGAAGACTGGGAATCATACTAATAAGCTCTGATTTTAGGACAGCAGCAGGGATGTTACTCACAACATCAAGCACTTTTGGATTAAGTGCATGAGTGGACACATTAATCTGACTAGTTGCAGCGGAGGCGAAGAAGATGACTGAGGCTTTATCTCGGGTATGAACTATAGATCTTTTCTTGACAGGATCAGATCTCACACTTACAAAACAAGCACGACCATCCAAGGTATCAAGGGTCTCTTTGCGCTCAATAGGATCTTTGAGATCAATAGGTGGATTTAATAAAATAACTGCATAGGACGGTTTCGGAGAGACAGAACACTCTTGCATTAACGACGGAGGACGTCCGATTTTTCAACGCAAAAGAGTTCTCACAAACTCAGAAAAAGAGCACAACTCAGACAAACAGGTGTTTACACGGCAAGTCAACGCACAAAAAGCATCGGTAGGAATAAAGGGTACTTCACTAGGTCGGTAGATAACAAAGACTGGCAAACCAAAATCATCAGCATCAAACTTTGTGATAGTATCGATAAAATCAGAGAAACTGTTAATAAACGCATTTGTGCCCACTCTCTTTGACTGAATTTCTCCAGGATGGCAAAAATAGAAGATTTGCCTCCTCGCTTCAGAAACCTGGGCGAGTGTAAAAAATTAAGATATATGTTTCTTCATAATATTTGAAGAAAAGCCTTTTTCAATACTATTTTGGACAAAATTCAGAACATGACTAAAAACCAGCAATTCAGCGGTTCACGCCATCAGCACCGAATGCTGAATAAATACTGAATAAAGCAACTTAGGAACAAAGGAAGTGTAAG